>WOXC01004588.1:0-89398 GCA_011680675.1 Gymnobelideus leadbeateri
CCCTTGTCACCCATTCCCTCTGGGGAGATAAGTAATTCAGTATATGTTGTACATGTCTAGCTATGCGAAACATTATCATAGTAGATATATTGTACAAGGCTGCTTATACTTCCCTCCCACTCATCCCACTCCCCCACCTGGTCCATTCCCTACATAATCCTGTCCCTCTTCTATAGTGGGTACTTCCAACCTCCCCTCCCCCCAAGGATGCCCTCCCATCCATCATCCCTCCTCCCATCCCCTTCCCCCTATCCTGCTGCAGGTTGAGATATCCCATTTACTATGTATGTCATTTTCTCCCTGAACCAAATTCAGTTTGAATGTGGTTTTGCCTTTTTAGCCTTCCTTATTCTCCCCCTCTTTTGCAACCACTTCCCCTTGCTTCTTCTACATGAGATAGTTTACCCTACCCTGTCTCTCCCCATCTCCTCTTGCCACTTTCCTCTCTCACCTCATAATTTCATCCCTTGAGTATTCTCCCTTCCCAACAAATTCAACCTATGCCCTCTATCCATATATAACTGTAACCATATACACACACATTCACATATGTATTCATATGACCACACCCCCTTCTTCCATTATTTTCATAGTGAGAAAGATATCATCAGTCACAGTTATTGCTTTTCCATATAGGAATGTAAATAGTTCAACTTTGAAAAGTTCCTTTTGATTTCTTTTCCCTGATTACCTTCTCAGGCATCTCTTCCTTCTTGTGTCTGGATGTCAAATTTTCTATTCAACTCTGGTTTTTTCCTCAAGAATGCTTGAAAGTCCTCTATTCCACTGAATGACCATATTTTCCCCTGAAACAAAATACTCAGTTTTGCTGGGTAGGTGACCCTTGGGTTCATTCCCAGCTCTTTTGCCCTCTGGAATATCATATTCCATGCCCTTCGATCCCTCAGTGTAGAAGCTGCCAGGTCCTGGGCTATTCTGATTGTGTTTCCACAATATTGAAATTGTTTCTTCCTGGCTGCTTGTAGTATTTTCTCCTTGATCTGGGGATTCTGGAACCTCGCTATAATATTCCTGGGAGTTTTCTTTTTGGGATCTTTTTCAGGAGGTGATCTGTGGATTCTTTCAACCTCTATTTTGCCCTCTGGGTCTAAAATATCAGGGCAGTTTTCCTTGAGAATTTCTTGAAGGGTGATTTCTAGGTTCTTTCCTTGATCATGGCTTTCAGGTAGTCCAATAATTTTTAAATTGTCTCTCCTGGATCTATTTTCCAGGTCAGTGGTTTTTCCCATGAGATATTTCACATTGCCTTCTAATCTTTCATTTGTCTGTATCTGCTTAACAGCATCTTGATTTCTCATAAAGTCATTAGCTTCCATTTGCTCCAGTCTAACTCTGAAGGAATGAATCTCCTCAGTGAACTTTTGAGATTCTTTTTCCATCTGGCAAATTCGACTTTTAAGGCATTCTCCTCATTGCCCTTTTGGGCCTCCTTTGCCATTTGAGTTAGTCTATTTTTTAAGGTGTTGTTTTCCTCAGTCAGGCTGCTGACCCTCATTTCATACTTTTCCTGCATCCTTCTCATTTCTCTTCCCAATTTTTCCTCCACTTCTCTTATTTGATTTTTAAAGTCCTTCTTAAGGTCCTCTATGGCCTGCAACCCGCTCATGTTTTCCCCTGGGGCTTTTGGAGCAGGACTTCTGACCTCACAGTCCTTTTCCTGCTCTATGCTCCCAAAATAGGAGTCTAGGGTTGCATTTTTCTGTTTCCTTTTCCTTGGCATGTTGCCGCTTAATTACTTGACTTTTGGGCTTGTTGCCACACTATGGCTTTAAGGCCAGATAGAGGAATTTTCTTCCCGAATGTGTGGGGGGCAACTTCTGTTTCTGGCAAGCTGTAAACCCACCCACGACTTCCATCCTAGATCACAATCCAGATCCAGGGAGGTTAAAGCAAGAGCGATTACCCCCCAAGACTGATCGCTGGATCTCCCTACAAATTTGCAGGCTGGGAGCGGGAGCTGCCTCTGAAAACTACAAAATGGCATTTGTCCTCAGTGGCTTCTAGCCCCCAGGGGAGGGAGCTGATGCATTCCCTAATACCAGTCCCAAAGTCCATAGGACACTAACCTCTTACTTTGTCCCAGGCAAGTCTATGTTGATAATTCTGGAGTCGCCACAGCTCCTGGTGTTCTGGGGTTCCTCCAGCTGGCTGCTGGCCCTGCCGCCCTGGGGCTAAAACCTCGGCTCATGCAGACCTGGGCTCGGCTTGGCTGGGCTCCTGCGCTCTGCGCGCTGCACGCTGCCAGGTCCCAGACCACTGCACTGGTCCTTCCTGCAGGGCTGCTGGGCTGTCCTCAGTGGGAGGTTAGCTTCTCTGTGTCGTTCTCTGGGTGCTGGGGCTCCAGAAGTTGTTCAGAGTCCCCTTTTACATCGTTTGGGGGGAATGTGGGGGCAGAGTGGCTTGGATAAGCTGTTTCTACTCCACCATCTTGGCTCCCTAATTATTAATAAGAATCTTAAAAACATATTTTACATATATAAAATGTAAACAGTCTGTCCTCATGAATCCCTTACAATCAGTCTTTGGTATGTATGTTACATTTCTCTTGGTTCTTGTATGTTGAATCTTTTATTAAGTTCAGGATTTCTTTTAACAAAGTCTTGAAAGCCTGAGAGTTTATAAAATGTCCATTTATTTTCATTCAGGATAATATTTAATTTTTCAGGGTATGATATTTTTGGCTGGAGCCGCAGTATTTTGGCTCTTCAATGTATTGTGTTACAAGACTTGTGGTCCTTTAATGTCGATACTCCTAGGTCTTTTGTGATTCTAACTGTGACACCATCATATTTAAATTGTTTTAATCTTGATGCTTTCAATAGTTTATGCTTAAGCTTGGAGTTACAGGATTTGACTATGAACTTCCTATTAGTTTTCCTCGTAGATCTCTTGGTGATCGATGAATATTTTCTATTTCTTTCTCAACCTCGTTTAAATGCTTCCAGAAAATTTTCTTCAATTATTTCTTGTATCATTGTATATTCTTTTTTTGATCACAACTTTCAGTTAGTCTGATTATTTTAATATTTCCTCTTCTTGATCTATTCTCCAAATCTTTGTCTTTCTTATATTTCAATTTCTCTTTTATTTTTTCATTATTCATATTTTTGTTTAGTTATTTCTTGATCTCTCATAATTTCACTGGCTTCACTTTGCCCAATTCTAATTTTCAAGGTATCATTTTCTTCCTTAAGATTCAGGATCTCCTTTTCTAATTAGTTGACTTTCCTTTCATAACCTTGTTTTCCTTAGATTTTCATTTATTTATTTTGGTTTTTCCTTCATCTAAGTGATTTAATTTTTCAAACCTTTTCTTAAAGATCTTCTATGAATTCTTTCTGGGAAGGTAACAATTTGATGTTGCTCTTTGGAGGTTTCTTTACTTTAATATCTTCATCTGAAGATGAACCCCAGTCATCTCTGTTCCCATAATAGCTTTGTATGGTGGAAGTCTTTCTCCTTTGCTTGTGCATTTTTTTGTGGTAATAGCTTGATCTTTGTAATTACCTCTAACCCTGAGGTGTGGGAAATGGTGCCTCTTGCCTCAGATCTTCAGTTCTCCCCTCTAACCTAGAACCAAAGCCAAACCTTCAGTCTCCTATAAGTGCTCACAGCCAGTGACTTTCTGCCCCACTGCCCCACTGCACTCACCTCGGCATGTGCTAGCTCCTTCTCCTCCCCCACCACTCTGCACAGCACAGTTGGGTCTGGTGTTCCTTATCAACAGAGATTCCCTCAATCTTCCCAGGCTCAGAAGTCCAACTCTCCTCATTATCTGAGGGTAAAAGTTCTTGTAACTTGGCCTCATGAGGCTTCTCAAACTCAACAACAGGCTTGTGGCTTTGTTAAACTGGAACCTAACCTGGAGGTGTTTACTCTTCACAGGGACCAAACCTTGTCCTGGGATTTTTCTTCAGATCTTCTCAAATGTTCCAGGAAGACCTTTTTGTGTCCCTGTTCTTACTTATGTCTACCCACATTTTATTTGCTCTAAAGTGCTATTTTAACTCGTTTGTGTGGGAAAATTTTGAGAACTTGAACTTAGAATTTTTTGACCTACTCCTCCATCTTACTTTTTTCTTTTTTGCTCGGTAAAAGATAATGATAATCAGATCTGAACATGTTGAATTTGAAATGTCTTTGAGACATCCAGTTTGAAATGTCCACTAGGCCATTGATGATATGGTAAAGGGGGGATGGGCTGGATATAGTTCTATGGCAATAATTTGCATAGAGATGATGACTAAACCAATGGGAGCTTTTGAAGGGTGTGTGTGTGTGTGTGTGTGTGTGTGTGTGTGAGAGAGAGAGAGAGACAGAGAGAGACAGAGAGAGACAGAGAGAGAGACAGAGAAAGAGACAGAGAGACACAGAGACACAGAGACACAGAGACACAGAGACACAGAGAGAGAGAGGAGGTAGCCTGCAAGATGGAATATTGAGGAACGTCCACAATTAGGAATGATATGGATAACGAGGCAGCAAAAGAGACTGAGAAGGAAAAGTTACATATGTAGGCGGAGAATTAGGAAAGAATGGTTTTGTGAAAATGAAAGGGGAGAGAGCATGCAGAAGGAGAGAGTGATAAACAGTCTCATGTAGCAGATAGGTTGAAAAGAATGAGGACTGAGAAAAGATCATCACACTGGGCAATTAAAAGCTGTTAATTGTTGAGGGAACATTCTCAGTTGAATGATAAGATAAGAATCCAGTTTGCAAAGGACTGAAGACTCAGTGAGAGGGAAGGAAGAAGCAAGTATACAGTTTTTACTAGGAGTTTGAGAAAGAGAAGAAAGATACAAGATAGTAGTTTGATGGTCTAGTAGGATGGATGGATGAAATTTTTTTGTTTGTTTGTTTAATTATGTTTGAGGCCAGCGATTTGTCCAAGCTTACACATGTACTAACTTGGGTCCCTGTAATGGTAAGGGAATTTGAAGGTCTTCCCTGCCCCTTAATAGGCTGAATGTAATCACATAGATCCTGTGGTTTGGAAGAGCTTGCTGAAGGGTGGAGCTGGAAGCTGGGAGTCAGAGCAGCTAGAGCTGGGAGAGAGAGAGGATGCAGGTAAGCAGTCACTTAAC
Organism: Gymnobelideus leadbeateri; assembly: GCA_011680675.1. NCBI lineage: Eukaryota > Metazoa > Chordata > Mammalia > Diprotodontia > Petauridae > Gymnobelideus > Gymnobelideus leadbeateri. Next base: position 5,106 of record WOXC01004588.1, read on the forward strand.
TTCAAATCTATTCATCTAAGTACAGCGTCAAGGATGATTGGTTTTTATGATGGACTTTGAAAGAAGGATTATAAAAGGTATAGATGAGAAAAGAATGTATTCCAAGCATGGGAGGCATCCTGTATAATTTAACAATGTGAAGTTGAGATGGGGGTAGCTAGGTGATACAGTGGATAGAGGGCTGGGAGTCAAGGAATCTCATCTTCTTGAGGTCAAATCCAACCTCAGACATTTAATAGCTATGTGACCCTAAGTGAGTCACTTAATCCTGTTTGCCTCAGTTTTTTTTAATCTATAAAATGAGCTGAAGAAAGAAATGGCAATCCACTCCAATGTCCTTGCCAAGAAAACCCCAAATAAAGTCATAAAGAGTTGAACACAACTGAAAATTACCTAACAACAAGGTTAGACTGGACAGCTACTTGGCAAAGTAGATATAGCACAAGGCATGGAGTCAAGAAAACTTGAATTCAAATATGTTCTCAGATGCTTACTAGGTGGGTGACCCTGGGCAGGTCATTTAAACCTGTTTGCCTCAGTTTTCTCAACTGTAAAATGAGTTGAAGAAGGAAACAGCAAACAACTCCACTATCTTGTCAAGAAAACCCCAAAAGGGATCATGAAGAACTGTACATGACTAAAATGACTGAATAAAACCAAGTTGAGATTATAGTCTGATTAGTAAACTATTCCACTTTGGTTGGAATGTCAGGTGTCCAAATAGGAAATAATGTGAAATAAGGGTGAAAATGCAAACTGAAAAGAGATTGTGAAGGTCTTTGAATATCAGTCTTTCTATGGATTTTGTCTATAGAGTAACATTCCCTTATATTAAAATTATACATGACATTTTATTTTTTTAAAGCAATTGTGGTTAAGTAACTTGTCCATGGTTACACATCCAGTTATTTTTGTGTGGGTGTTAAGTATCTGAGGCCGGAACCAATCCCAGGTCCTCCAATGCTGGGGCCGGTTTGCTCTTACTCACTGCACCACCTAGCTGGCCCATGCTTGACATTTTATAAACCTGGGACTTTCAAAGTTAGATATGCAAGGGATCTTAGAAATCATTGAATCCAAATTCCCTTATTTTATAAATATGGAAACTGAGGCTCAGGGAAGTCAACTGACTTGCGCAAGTTCACATAGACAGCAAATAACAGAGCCCTGGATTCAAATTAAAGTCCTTTGTTTCAAAATACTATGTTCTTTTTCTTGCTTCTTCTAATTTTACTAATCCCTTACAATCATGCAGAGAAGTAGATAAAGCAAGAATTATTCTTCTTGTTTTTTTTTTTTTAAGCAATTGGGGTTAAGTAACTTGCTCAAGGTTACACGGCTAGTCATTATTTATGCGTGGGTGCTCATTTTCTGAGGCCGGATCTGATCTCGGGTCATCCCAACTCCGAGGCTGGTGCTCTTACTCACTGCACCACTTAGCCGCCCCTTTAGGGCAATTGGGGTTAAGTAACTTGCCCAAGGTTACACGGCTAGGTTTTTGTTTGTATGGATTAAGTGTCGGAGGCCGGCTCTGAACTCAGGTCCTTCTGACTCCAGGGCCGGCGCTCTATTCACTGCGCCACCTAGCCGCCCTGATTCTTCCTGTTTTTAAAGAAGAAGTTGGAGGGAGGGGAGTATCTTATTGAGGGTCATGAACTGTCATTGTTCCCTTTTATAGAAATAGTAGTGTACCATGGATGTCACACAATGTCTGAGGGGTGTTTGGTTAACAAACTAAAGGAACAAGTGGACCAAGGGGAATTCTGCCTTGAAGAAGAATGAGAGAAACTACAAATGATCTCTTTTTCATTCACGTCTGTTTTTATATGTTTATATAGGTTGTTTACTCTGTATAGAATATAAGCTCCTTGAGGGCAAGGACTTTTCTTGTATCCCTTTTTCCTAGCACAGAACCTGGCACATATGAGGTTTTTAATATATGATTGTTGGTTGATTAATTAGTGGATTAGACCAGACACATCTCATGAACCAGGAAAGATTGCCAGGGATATCCACTCACAGTAGAGGCAAAGATGGAGAGAGTAAGGAAGGAATTTGAGTCAGAGTACCAGATCAGGAAGGTCCAGAGAGAAAGTAACCAGGAACTAAGCAAAGAGATTAAAAATGCAGTCATTCAAATAAGAGACTCAGGATCTGAGTAATACTATCAAGGATGGCCAATTTGCCTTTTGCCATGATAATAATTCACATTGCTTTAGTGCTGTGTTGTTTCCAAGGTGTTTTCTGCACAATCCTGTGAAGAATGGAGTGTATATTTAACTACCAGCACTTTACAGTTGAGGAAACTGAGGCCTACTGTCCAAGACAGTAACTTGCCCAAAGTCATAGAGCTAGAATCAGAAATAGAATTCAAACCTGGATCTCATGACTTCTAAGACGTTACTATTCATCATCCCATGGATGCAGAAAGGACAGGGTCCCGTGACAAGAAAGAGGTCTTCTGCATATCCCCAAGGTCCCCAGCTCATAGATACAGAATCACAAAGGACCTCATAGACCAACTAACTCAACTGCTTCATTCCGAAGATGAAGAAACCCAAGGACAAGGAAGATCAAGTGACTCCACAGTTAGCAACCATAATGGGTGGAAATCAAACCCATATTATTTAACTACAGTCTGATTTATTTTATTTCCCTCTGGGACCACTCCCAAGATACTTACTCTCATGCCTTTATGGTCCCTCCAGTCTAGGATGCTAGTCTTTTGGGTGTTGGTATGGGAAGCATATTTAAGGCAGCTACAACTGCACCTTATGGTATCATGTATATTGGGGATTGTAGAGTCTAAATAATTCCAATCTATTCATCCTTTGTCCTATGCTCAATCTTGCTGAGGAGATGGAAAAGAGAGAAATCATGGACTCTTCCTTCCAGGAGCTTAAATTCTGCCTGGGGAGACAAAACTCACTCATGGGAAATACTTAGCAAGCAAAGTGTGACAGTGTCTAATTAAGTGATAAACTGAGTAGTGCAGATAAGGTACACAATAGGGTATTGGAACAAGCCCCATATTTCAAGTGGAGAGAACTTCAAGCAACCTTTCCTTCAGTCTTTTTTTCCTCTATTAGCTATGTGACCTTGGTTAGAAGACACTTAATCTTTCAGCCTCAGTTTCCTAACAGAAAGAGCATGAAATCAAGACAGAAGATAATGGGTTTGAATACAAGATGGTGCTATTTATCCCTCCCTTTCCAAATCTGTAAGATAAAAGGCTTGGGTTAAGGAAAGAACTAGGCAGAAGGAAAAAAAAACGAGGCAGAGAGATTCTTTTTATTTGGGGGGGGAGAATCAGGGAAGGAGAATGATCAGGGAAGGCTTCCTGGAGAAGTGTTGCTTGAGATGATACTTGAAGGAAGACAGGTGTAACCATGGGGCTAGGTTGTCTATAAGGCTATCCCTTCTACCTCTAAATCTTAGGATCCCCTGATTTGCAAAGGAGAGATAAGAATACTTGTGCTACATAACACATAGAATTCTTGTGAGAAAAATGTTTTATAATCGCTAGAGAAATGTCATCTATTATCATGATTACATTATAATAAGTGGACCTTTTATTGATTGATTTCTATTTGACCCAGGAGGTTAGGAATGCAGAGGAAATGAGGACCAGAGATGTTAAGCAAATTATCAGAGGTCACAGAGCAAGACAATGGTTGAATTAAGATGATGACCAAAGTCTATTTTTTCTGCTTCCTCCAGGAAGAAAGCCTGGGGGAACAAGAGGAGCCTGGGAAAACCATGAGAAGAAATGCCACTAATCCATCTTTCACAGGCTTCTTCCAAATGAGCGACAGTAGCAAAGGTTCTGAGTGAGTGTTTGGAGTCCCTGCTGAGCTCATTTTCTCCAGTGAGCTGCTGAGGAGTCCTGGAGGATGTTCCTGACTAGGGAATGCAGTTCTTTTTTTCACATCAAAATCAACCAGCTTTGTGGGAAGCAGAAAGGCCCCTGCATATATAGTCAGAGGCACATGCTCAGGGACACATGAATACACATATGCTTTTAAAGCATTTCTAGATGCAAGAGCACACAGAAACATGTGATTCATGTTCTCACATGTGTGAGAACAAAGAACCACAGTAGAACATAAGAATACTGTGGTGTTTAAAAAGTTTGAGAGTAATAATTTCTGGATAATTATTTTATTAGTAATTCTATCATTTTAATAAAAGAGGTCAGTGGTACCCCCAAATGCCAAAGATCCTCATGGCCACAGGTTCAAGGCTTATATGGCCTTGAAAAAGTAGGTGTTCTAAAGGGTGGCAATCAACTCTACAATATTACAATGAGGGGCTGGACCTATTCTAATGAATCTTGATTATATCATTACCCCCTGGGGCAATATAAATAAAGAATCTATACCTCCCTGAGCAGAAGACTTTGGGACAGGAGTTTCACCTTAGAAGTGTGATCTAGTTCGGTGGAGTAGGAGTTGAGAAGATATTTAATCATGAGGAGAATATTAATCCTATCTTCCATCAGCTCTGTCCTTGAGAGATTAGATAAGGAAAAAGAAAAGCTAAGGTCTCCCCAGTTTTAACAATCAGATATTAATATGAGAGAGAAATAATCATTTCTCTCAACACATATGTATATATGTAGCTAGGTATTTGGTCAGTCAGTCAACAAGCATTTAACAAGGCCTGATTATGTGTCTGATGCTCTGCTAAGTGCTGGAAATAAGACAAAAGGGAACAGCAATCTCCCCCCGCCCCCCCGCAAAAAAAAAGTCTGCTCCTCCAGAAGGTCCTTGTCTAATAGGGGAGATAATATGCAAATAACTATGTACAAATTAAATATATAAGCAATGAAGTGGAGATAATCAAAAGGGGGTAGGCACTAGTATTAAAAGGGATGAGGAAAGGCTGCTGTGGAAGGTGACATTTTAGCCAGGGCTGGAAGGATGCCAGGGAGGGCAAGAGAAAGAGATTTGAGAGGAAAAAAATCCTGGCATGGGGAACAATCATTGAAAATGACTGCTAAAGGGAGATGTGGAGGTCTTGTAAAAGGGAGCAACAAAGAGTCCTGGTTCATTAGATTTCTGGAGTACCTGATAGTGGGGTAGGAGAAGGGGATGGTATAAAGTATAAGAAGAATGCAATGGATGGAGCAACAGTCCTGAAGTTAGGAATACCTGGGTTCAAATCTGACTGCAGACTCTTACTAGCTGTGTGACCCTGGGCAAGTCACTCAACCCTGTTTGCCTTAAAGAAAAAAACAAGGAGGGGGGAGACTGGAAAAGTAAGAAGGGGCCTGCTTATGAAGGACTTAGAAAGTTATATGTATGATTGGTATTTGATCCCGAAGATAATAAGGAATCACTGGAGTTTGTTGCATTGTGTGAGTTGACATGATGACACTTGCCCTTTAGGGAGATTGTTTGGACAGCTGAATGGAAGATGGGTAGAAGACAGGATGCTACACTTGGTTTCAGAAAGATCTGAGTTCATATCCTGCTTCTGACACTCACTAGTTATATGACTCAGAAAATGAAAGTTGAGAGTCAGCTGTAACCTCAAGCATAGATACTTATATGGGCACAAGGGAGCATATACCTGCATGCACACACACACACACACACACACACACACACACACACACACACATACCCACATATACATGTATACAGCAGAGGACACACAGAAACACATATACCTGTGTCCATAAGGCACATGAATACCTAAGTACATAAACACCTCTATAGGGACATGAATGAACCCCTACCTATGTATAGTCAATGCAGACATGAGCAGAGGGCATATGGGTATAAACACAAAAGCCTTTGAACGCCTATGAGCACGCCATCCCCAGAGGATAATACCTGGTCATTAAAAAAAAAAAAACAGTTCTATTTGAAACATTGATTTTTGAGGCTGTCAGAGCTGGGTAAATAAAGCCAGAGTGGGACATAATAAGCGCTCAGCTCACAAAGGAACAGACATAGAATGGAGCTGGGCCCTGCAGGAGACAGTAAATGTTTACTGCCTCTAGGAAAGGGAGGAGGATTGGGGTTAGAGATACCCAAGTTGCATTTTGTCAGAAGCACGTTGTAAATGTGTCTGGTCATATTCTCTGAGCAGCTACATTCATCTCTAGGAGGGTAAGATTCTGGGCTGAGTGATCAGAGGGTACATGGCTGGTATTCCATCCCTGCTGGCAAATACTACCTAGGTGAATCACAGCCCGGCGTTTGCCTACCTGCTGCCTGAGCGTGGTTATGGGAGTGGGGGTGGGGGTGGGATGCGCCATATATTGGGTTTTATTTTGGATTGTAAAAAAAAAGTTTCTCACTGAAGATGTAAACTACTCCCTGTTTATTCAGTTCCTACTGAATCTGGACTGAGCCCTTAACCCTCTCTCATAGACTACACCTTCACTCTGACCCCAAACTGAACTCAGACTCAGGCCATAGACCCAGAAAGATGCAGAGAAACAGAATATGCCGTGTTGTATGACATTGTAAGCACATTAGAGAGATGCAATTTTTAAAGAAATAAATAGTTTATCAGAGTGAGCAGTAAATAATTCTAGAATTATGAGGCAGGTTCCAATGCCACCAAGAGATCTACTAGCTGTATAATCATGGGTCAGTTATTTAGTCTTTGATAGACTCAGTCTCCTTAGACATAAAATGGGGATAAGAATGCTTATATTACCTCCCTTATGGGGTCGTTGGGAGGAAAGCACATTAAGAGGCACCATAAAAATGTCAACTATTTTATGAAGCGTGAGGAAGTAGGTACTTCTTGAATGGGAGTGTGGAGAAGCTCAAGGAAGGCTTCTATGGGAAGTAGCATTTGAAATGGATTTTTAAATATGGTTAGGAATTCAAGAGGTGAACAAACAGACTGCCACAGAATGTTCCACAGAGAAGAGATTTAACTGGTAGAGGAAAAAATGTCTGAGATGAATGAATGAATGAGAGAAGGAATGAATGATAAAACATAATTTACTAAGCATTTGCTCTACAGCTTCAAGTACTATGCTAAGTGTTAGGGATCCAAATACAAATATGTTGTACAAGTCCCTTAGGGAGCTTACATTCTTTTTTTTGGGGGGGGGTCACACCTTTTAATAGAAAATACAAAGATCTCACACAAAACAGCTAGAGTAGAAAAGAAGGGAGGGTTGGGTGGGGCAGCGACAGCTACTTGGCAGCTACTTCCTTTTGTTTGGGGGGAGGCCTGTAGACGCCTACCACCACAGCATGATCTCGCTCATAAGGCTCCAAGGTGAGCTGTTCCTGGGGCTTCATGTTTTCCTGCTGCATTTTCTTGACTTCTGAGGCAAACACGGCTTCTGGGGAGGCTGTGGAGTCTATGCAGTTGGCCTTAATGGAGATCACAAAGTGTCCACCATTGTGCAGGAAGTTGTGTGCATTGAGAGCCACAATTCGGGACTGGTCCGGCTGGGCCACATCAGCAAAAATCACATCCACCATCCCAATGAGCATTCGGTATTTGTGGGGATGTCGTGCATCTTCAATGACGGGAATGATGTTTGTCCTCTTCTTGACCACGTTGATGAGATCCCGGCCAGATCGATGAGAAAATTCGACAGCGTAGACCAGACCTTCGGGACCCACGATGTCAGAGACATGCGAGACAGTAGTGCCTGATGCTGCTCCTAAGTAGAGTACTTTGGCCCCAGGTCGGATGTGGATCTGATCCACTCCACCCAGGATGGCTGCAGCCAGCTTTGATCGGAAGGGGTTCCAGGCTCGGTACTCCAATTTCACCTCACCATCCTCCACAGTGATTCTCTTTTCACCATAAACTGACTCCCCGGGAACCATGATCTTTGTGACCAGGGCATCCTCCATTCCTCGACAAATAAAAACTCCCTCATGTCGATGAGGCTCCACAGTGACCTTCTTTCCTCCTTGGAAACCTCCTCTACCGCCCCGGCCTCTGCCCCGGGGGTGCCTCTGCCCCTACCGCCAGGTGACTGAAACCCTCCTCGGCCACCTCCTCGGCCCCCACGATTTCCAAAGCCACCACGGCCACGTCCCCCAAAGCCTCCTCGGCCCCCTCGGTCACCACCTCTTCCACGACCTCCGAACCCACCCCGACCACCCCCTCGGGGGCTGAATCCTGGCTTCATGGCACGCGGCTCCCTCCGCGGTCCGCAGGGTGGCCGCCGGCGGACACCACGGCTCCCACGCGCCACGGGGCCTCAACAGCCCGGGTTACAAACAGCAAGGGAGGCAAGAAGGGATTCGGGAGCTTACATTCTAATGGGAAAGACAACTTTTATAACAGAGTGGCAATCAGGGAGGGTTGTTTTGATCAGGGCAGTCACAGGTCAAGATGACTGGAGGCACAGGGCCATTGACTGGGGAAGTCTTTCTAGGAATGGAGGGTTGATTTGATCACTTCTCTTAACTTTTTAAAATTTATTTCTAGTTTTCAACATTCATTTCCACAAGATTTTAAGTTATAAATTTTCTCTCCATCTTTCCCCTACACCCACCCCAAGATAGTGAACCTCATGAATACCCATTCCCCAAATCTGCTGTCTCTTATATACTCCCCTATTCCAACCCCCAGCTTTCTAGTAGGGCAAGATGGATTTCTATACACCCCAGTGCCTGTATATCTGATTTCCCGGTTGCATGTAAAAAAAATAAAAATTAACATTTGTTTTTAAAACTTTGATTTCCAGATTCTTTCCCTTCTTCTCTCCTCACCCACCCCCACTGGGAAGACAAGCAATTCAATAGAGGTTGTACATATGCAGTTACACAAAACGTTTCCATAGTAGTTATATTGCAAAAGACTATTTCCCTCCATCCTATCCCACCCCTCCATTTATTCTATTTTCTCCTTTGACCCTGTCCCTTTTCAAAAGTGTTTGCTTCTAACTACCCTCTCCCCTAATCTGCCCTCCTTTCTGTTATCCCCCCTTTCATCCCCTCCATCCTTACTTTCCTGTAGGGTAAGATACACAGTTGAGAGTATATGTTATTCCCTTCTTAAACCAAATCCAATGAGAGTAAGGTTGAACCATTCTCTTTCACCTTCCTTCTCTTCCCCTCCATTGTAACAGTTTTCTCTAGCCTCTTTTATATGAGATAATTTACCCTATTTTATTTCTCCCTTTATCCTTCTCCCAATATATGCCTCTGTCATCTCTTACTTTTATTTTTTTAGATATCATCCCTTCATATTCAACTCATCCTGTGCCCTCTGTCTATGTATACATGTACACACATATATGTATGTATACACACACATATATTCCCTTCAACTATCCTCATACTGAGAAAAGTCTCATGAATTATAATTATTGTTTTTTCATGTAGGAATGTAAACAGTTCAACTTTAATAATGTCCTTATGATTTCTTTTTCCTGTTTACCTTCTAATGCTTCTCTTGCTTCTTTTATTTGAAAGTCAAATTTTCTGTTCAGCTCTGTTTTTTTTCATCAAGAATGCTTGGCAGTCCTCTATTTCATTGAATGACCATATTTTCCTGTGTAGCATTATACTCAGTTTTTCTGGGTAGGTGATTCTTTGTTTTAAACCTAGCTCCTTTGATCTCCAGAATATCTTATTCCAAGCCCTGTGATCTCTTAATGTTGAAGCTGCTAGATCTTGTGTTATCCTGATTGTGCTTCCACAATACTCAAATTATTTCTTCCTGGCTCCTTGTAATATTTTCTCCTTGAACTGGGAACTCTGGAATTTGGCTATACTATTCCTGGGAGTTTTCTTTTGGGGATTTTTTCAAGAGGCGATCAGTGAATTCTTTCAATTTCTGTTTTCCCCTCTGGTTCTAGAATATCAGGGCAATTTTCCTTGAGGATTTCTTGAAGGATGATTTCTAGTCTCTTTTTTCAATCATTGTTTTAAGGTAGTCCAATAATTTTTAAATTATCTCTCCTGTATTTATTTTCCAGGTCAGTGGTTTTTCTAATGAGGTATTTCACATTTGTTTGGATCTGTTTTATAGTATCTTGATTTCTCATAAAGTCATTAGCTTCCATTTGCTCCAGTCTAATTTTGAAGGAGTTGTTCTCCTCAGGGAGTTCTGAAATTCCTTTTCCATCTGGTGAATTAGTCTTTTTAAGGCAATCTTCTCCCCACTGGGCTTTTGGACTTCTTTTGCCATTTGAGTTAGTCTATTTTTAAGGTGTTATTTTTTTCAGTAAGGCTGTTGACTTGCTTTTATTGATTTTATTGCATCATTCTCATTTCTCTTCCCAATTTGTCTTCTACTACTTTTACTACTAATCCTTCTTTAGCTCCTCATGACCTGCAATCAGTTCATATTTTTCTTGGAAGCTTTTAATGCAGTTTTGACTTTGTTATCTTCTTCTGGTTCCATGTTTTGACCCTCTTTGTCCCCAAAATAGGATTCTATAACTAGTTGTGCTTCCTCTGTTCATTCAGCTTGTCAGCCAATTACTTGTCTTTTGAGCTCTTTGCCATTGTAGAATTCTGCTTCCACAGTGGAGAGAGCTGTGTCTCAAATTGCTGGGGTTTTCCTACTTGTTGTCAGAGCTATTGTCAGAGGTCTGAGGAGGGCACCCTCTCTACAGACACTGCAATCTTTAGCACACTGGCGTTCCTCACCCCAGGACCACCACCCAGGTTTGCGACACAGATGCAAGTAGATCAAAACAAGAGTGATTACCCTCTGAGTGGTCGCTTGGTCCCCCTCTGAGCTACAGGCTAGGATCTCTGGAGGCAGCCACATGGCAGCAGCTATTGCTTCTGGCCTCTGCCACCTCTTGCCCCAGGGGCAGGGCCTGGACTCCACTCTTTTATCACACAGTTCCAACAGAGTTCCCTACTGACCTTTTACTTTCTCTTTGGTGTTTGTGGTTTGAGAAGTCTGGAAACTGCCAAAGCTGCAGGTGATTTACTTTCCTGAAGTCTCCTCTGGGCCATTCTGGACTGCTGGTAAGGTTGTCCTGGGTCTGGGCCTGTGTGGCTTGTGTGGGGCTGTGCTTGGCTCCCAGCCAAGTGTAGTAGACACTTCCAGTTGGCCTGCCAGTCTGCCTTCAGTGGGAGATCTGTTTCTCTCTGTAACTTTGTGGGTTCTGTAGCTAGAAAATTTGTGTAGAGTCATTTTTTGCAGGTACTGGAGGTGGTTGTAGCCTGATCACTTCTCTTAAGGATAGAGGTGGAAAGCAGGGTGATAGGAGCAAAAACAGGATGGGAGAAAAGTAGACTGGCTGCCATAGTATGATGATGGCTAGTAACCAGCATTGTGGGTGTGATCCAGGCTCTCACCTGTGGTGGTAGATGAAGTACAGAGTCGGAGTTTGGAAGGTAAATAGGAGAAACAAGTATGGATGTAGCCAGATGTACTTAGGTGGTAGATTTTTTCCCCCAATATGGTCAAAGGATAAAGTACATAAGACAAACTACATGGCATAGGTATAGACAGCAAGACATGTGTGTTTAAGCCCTGGCTCTTATACATTTTAATTTAATCAATCAGTATTTATTAAACACCTACTATAGACATTGTGCTAAATGCTATGCTATAGGAGAGAAACAGATAAACAACAAACTATCTAATTCTATAATTTGTTGATGTGTTACCCTCCATTAGTAGAAGTATTATCTTTAACTAGGAGTATTCTACACTAAAGAAATCACAGATCCAGTTCTTATCCCTATGCAATAAAATATATGGGGGAGAACGTCAAGTAATAGAGGCAGTATGGGACAGAGAAAACCTTGACTGTCTGGAAAAGGATTTTGAGTGATTCTCTGGATGTAGTAGAGAGCCAAAGGAGAATTGTAGACTGAAGAGGTATAACTTTTATGCTTAATGCATTGGATGATTCAAGCTGAGCTAAAGGCACAGATCAAAGACGAGAAAATGGAGGCAGCTAATGATCTGTTAAGTTGGCTATTGGCGTCTCTTCACCTGAAATCTTACTGCCTTGCAGATTGATTCAACTTTGATACTAATCGCTTTCTTAGTTCCCTCAGTCTCCTCTCCCTTCTGATTGGAGGGCCCAACATCAGAGCAGTAACCTCCTTCTAATACCTTCTTTTAGAGAGGACTCAGAACTTTCTAAAGACCTCTTCATTTTCCTTCAGTGACTGAGCTTAGTTTGGACTCCTTGAAACAACATAACTGCTCCTTTTCCAACCTTTTCAGCTTTGTTTTCCTGTATTGTCTTCCCCCATTAGACTTCAACCTCTTTGAGGGCAGGCAGGGACTATCTTTTTTTTTTTTTTTGAGGATCATCGATTTAGAGCTGGACCCCAATAAAAGCCATAAAATCTAGCTTTCCCATTTTACAGATGAATAATCAGAGGTTCAATAGTGGTGGTCCTCATTTGAAGTCACAAGGATGTGATGTTGGATATTATTATTATTATTATTATTTTTTCCTCTATACATTTTCTCTAAAATGGGGTAGAATTGCTTAGACTTGGTAAGTAATTGGATACAGAAGGTGAAGGGAATGTTACCGCCAGCATTAGCCACCAAGGACAAATACATTTTCAGCCACCAGCACTTGCTGTGTCTACTATGCAAGGAAGGATTGAGATCTATTTGTGTGTGGAGGAAAAATTGCCCTGAAGAAATCAAGAACACCCCAAGTATTAATGTTAGAATGAAATCAAAGCCCCCCATTTCATGTCTGGATGAGAGCAGCACTTCTCTTATGGAGAGCTGGCTTCAGTAAGACAAGGGAGACAAGAGAATTTTAACAAATCACCCTAAAGGGAGAATACATTTTTAATATTTTATCTTTGTGCAAATGTGGAGTAATGCTCTGAACACACTCCCAGCTATTTTGATGTTTGTTTTCTTTCTTAAAAGGAAAAAAATAGTCTGTGGACCCATGAGATAAATCCGTTTGCTTTAAAGTGATAGACTCTTCTGTTTAAAATTAGCCTGGATAAGCCATGGCTGAGGCTGCTCTGGATTGCCTAAGAAGGTATTAATAAAGGTCTGGTATCAAGACCAAAGGAGGTAAGTGCCCTTGGTAAGACACATGGCCAGTTTTCTCCTATGGAAGTTAAAAGATGAGGAAAAGATTTTGTAAGGTCCCATCAAGCTCTAAGTAGTATGATCCTGCAATAACTTTGCTACCCTTGACCTGAGGCAGACTCTATTGGGGGCACTGTTCAGTCCAGCACATTTTAGAGAGGACAAACTGGAACATGCCAACAAAGAGTAGCCAGAATGGCAAGAGGATTAGTAGAGGAGTTCATGGTCCCCAGCACATCAGGCTTTTAGAGAGACCTCCGTGGCAATGTCAGTCAAGGCCCTGGGATGCAGCCATCCAACTTAGCCAAATCCTAAAGTGGATATTAGCAGGACCCTGCTCACCACTCTGTGAACTAGATAAACTGAGGCTGATAGTGGAAAGAGAACTGGATTTGGAGTCAAGAGGAGTCAAAAGACCCAGAGGAAAAGTTCTGTATTCTGAGTCCAAATACTGTCTCTGACTTATTACTACCCGAGGGACCTTGGACAAAAAAATTAACCCCTCCGGGACTCAGGTGCTTTATCTATATAATGAGCAAGTTGGACCAGGTGGCCTCTAAGTTCTCTTCATTTTCTAACAATGTTCCTGTTCCATTATTTTATGATGCTGATATACCTTTTCACTCTCACCCTTGAGGATGAGTCTACCCTTTCGGTGAACTCTGAGGGCATAGGATGAATGGATACCATTGGGACTCTTGCCATGGCCAATCCTATGGTGAGCCTTCTGTCTGGTACCTTTACTCAGTGTCTCAGCTGCAGTCCGTGGTTCCCTACTAGAAAAGCCTCTTCATATGGAAAGACTTCCAGATTTGAAATCAGAAGACCTGGACCTAGAATTGCCACTGACTAGTCTCTTCAATGTCTTGGAGCCTCATTCTTCCCATCTGTAAAATAGGCACGATGATATTTACACCTGCTACCTCAAGAGTTGTCGTGAAGATGTTGCTCTGTAAACAGGTAAAGGCCTGCAGAAATGTGAGCAGTGAGCCAGGCCGACTAGAAACCATTCCAGAGGAAGATCAGTGAAAGAACTGGGTAGTGGGGAGGAGGGTAACAGAAGACTTAAAGGGGATGTAGTCCTGGTATTCAAATATCGGAAGGCCTGGTACCGGGCTCAGACAACAGATATATTCTCTGAGGCCAATGAGAGGAAAACCAAGATCACTGTAGTCTGGGGTGGCTGAGAAGAATGACAGAAGGTACATTTTAGCTCAATAAAACAAGAGCATTCTAATGATTAAAGGTGTTCTCTAAAGGAACAGGCTGCTAAGAAAGGGAGTGAGCTCCTCATCAGTGAAAGTATTCAAGTGATTTTCAGGGAAGCCATAAGTTCTGAAATCATGTTGTATTCACTTTATATCATTTGGTATGCAAAGGACATATGGCTTGGTCAATAGAGAGCTGGACTAGGAGTCAGGAAGACCCAGGTTCGATTCTGGCCTCTGACATACTCCCTGGGTGGCCCTTGGCAAGTCCTAATCTCTCAGTACCGCAGATGACTGCAAAACTGTAGGGAACATGGTGATCTGGACTGATAGAGGAAGTTCTTCTCTGGGAGTTCCAATGTCAGTGAAAACACACCACATACAAACATATGTGTATACACACATATATGTATATGTATATAATACCTATATACAGACACGTATAAATATACACATATATATATATATAATATTTATAGAAATATCAAACATTATACTTATGGGTGTACAGTTTGCTGCTCCCCCCAATAAAAGTTAAATTTCTTTAGGACTGGGACTATTTCATTCTTGTCTTTGTATCTCCTGTATATAAATAGGAACATAAAAAGTGCTTAAATTCTCTTCAATTGATCAATGTATTGATTGTCACCTAAGCCTCTGTTGTCAATAATTTTTTTGATTTTGACTACATCTCTTAAGTGACCATGCCTCTTTGATTATCAAATTCATGGGCTCCTCTCAATTCCTATGATTACCTCCCTCCCCAGGCTTGTTTAGGGCCTCAAAACTTCCTCCCTGGATTATTGAAATAGTTATCTAATAGTTCCCCCAATTTCCTGCAATCTCTTTCATTCACACTGTCTTTCTTCATGCACAATCTCCTTCATACACATTTGTCATACAAACTTTTAATAGTTCCCTGTTGACTAAGAAATAAAATCCAAACTCCTTATTTTGACATTCAAAGCTCTTCATACCTGATTTTCAATATCCCTTCTTCCATGAAGGCCTCCCTGATTTCCCCATCTGAAAGCTATCTGTGCTCTGAATTCTGAAGCACTGTCCATATGACTTTTGGTGGGCCTTATTACATTTTACCTAGTTTGTTTTACAATTTTCTTTTCCTCTTTTAGATTTTCAACTCCTGATGGGGCAGAGATTGTTTCTCATTCATTTCTCCCTCTCTCCAAGTACCTAGTAAAGGGCTCTGTAGCACCAAAACAATATTCACAGTGCCAACAGCAATTTTAATATGCCTTCATAGTTCTCAATCACAAAATATAACAGACTCTCCATATTGAAGACAGCAGCAAAATATTTATTCAGACACCAAAAAACTAAATCCCAATACTAGGAAACCAAATCCATCATAGCAACATAGAAGTTAATACACCATAGCACAACAGAGACCCATGCCATCCTTTAACTTTCCCACAAACCAGCACTCACAAGCCTAGCTGTCTCAGCAGTGGGCAAACACTCATAAACCTAGCTGTCTCCCTGGGTGCCTCCTATCTCTCCCACCTTCTCACTGCTCTGACTCCCATTTCCCTGTGGGCTCTGCTCCACCCTTCAGCAAACTCCTCCCACCACAGGCTCCATGTGATTACATTCAGACTATTAGGGGTCAGGGAACATCTTCAAATCAGGGAAGATCTTCAAATTCCCATCAGGTTCTATGCACAAAAGTCCCTCCATTAATATTTGCTGAGGAATTGAATCATAGAATAATCCAATCCTAGAGTTGTCATTAAGATTTATGGTGCCCAGAGCTATTCAGTTGGGGCAGAGTGAAAGAGTACAGAGTAGATTTGAGGAGACCTCAAGATAACCTCTTCAGTTAGAGAAAAACAAGGACTCCAAAATACCCCAGTAGGCAGAAACCCTTAGTATATCTTAGAGGGAGATCCTCCAGTGTGATCAGGACATGACAAATTTCCCCTGGAAGTAATTGGCCTCCCACCTGAGCCAGTAAAGCCAACATCTTCCAGGACCACTGATTCATGATCCCCTCCCCATACATAAATATATGGCTTGGTTCCTCAGGTCTAGCAATGCAATGCAGAACATTTTGGAGTACTGGGGAGAGTCTTATTGAAGATCAACTGGTTATCATTCAACAGAGTTTTTTCTATGACCCCAGAAGATCATGTCCAACTCCCATCTTCCAAGTTCCTTGGAGGAAGCAGGGCAGGGGAGATAGCAGGTGTGTGCTTTTGGGGAGGAGGCTGAGGGGTGTCTTACAGTAATTGAAAGGCAGATTCTGCGGTTGGCAGTCGTCCTCTTCTTCATATTCTCTTCTTTCTAGGTTTTCAGGATGCCATTTTCTCCTGATTTTCCTCCTGCTAATCACACCAGTCCTGAGCCTCCTCTGCTTGATCCTTGTCTAGATCATGCCCTCCCTCTAACCATAGATGCCCCTCAGGGTTTTACCCTGGGCCCTCTTCTCCCTCTGTACAGTTTTATTTGGTGACCTCATTGTCTCTCATAGATTTAATCGCTATCTCTCTGCAGATGCTTCTCATATCTACGCTAAGTTCTCTGCTGACTCCTAATCTCACATCTCCAACTGCCTTTGGTTACCTCTCACTAGTTGTCCATCTTCAACTCAACATATGCCAGAATGAATTCATTCATTATCTTTCCTCCTGAGTCCTCCCCACCTCCTACTTTCCCCATTACAATTGAGGACAACCGCTTCCTCCCAGTCCCTCAGGCTCACAACCTAGGAGTTATCCTGGATTCCTCACTATTTCTCACCTCCCCATAACCACCTGCTGTCAAGGCTTTTTGCTTTGCAGTATTTCTCAAGCATACCTCTTTCTTTCTGACAGTACCACTATTAAGGTACAGGCCTTCATCACCCCACATCTAGACTATTGCAATAGCTTGTTGGTGGGTTTGCCTCAAGTCTCTCCCCATTCCAATCTATCCACCATTCAGCCATTAAAGACATTTTCCTAAAGGTCTGGTCTGACAATGTCACACACACACACACACACACACACACACACACACACACACACACACACCAACACCACCGACACACACATACTTAATAACCAATGGTTTCCTATTACCTCCAAGATCAAATAGAAATTTCTCTGTTTGATGTTCAAAGCCTTTCATAACCTATCCACTTCCTACCTTTCCAGGATTCTTATACTTTACTCCCCACCATGTAGTCTTTAATCCAATGACACTGCCCTCTGGCTATTCTATGAACAAGTAACTCCATCCCTTGACTGGTTGGAAGAGAACTCAAAGGGTAGCTAGTCTAACCTGTTCTGATCAAAAATCCTCTCTACAAGGTGCCTGAACCAATAGTCACCAACCAACTTGAAAATTGCACTGATGAGGAGCTCACCTTTCCATTCCCCAGGTTCCCTGAAGAATTCCTCATTACCCCTCCTTAAAGTGACCCATTTAATTGTGAGGCGATTCAAATGGTCTATCCTCATATTTAATCAATGCCTGCCATCCTATAATGTCCTAGGTGTGTTGCATTGTGCCACGAAGAACAAGCCTAATCTTTTTTTTAAAATTTCCTTCTACAAGACAACCTGTCAAAGACTTGAAGACAGTTAGTTTTGCTCCTCTTAAGGCCCCTTCACTCCTAGTCAAACTTTCCTTCAACCAACTATTACATAAAAGTATTTCAGATATTTAGAGACTGTGATACTATCCCCATCCTTGAGTCTTTCCTCTTGGAGGCCAAGCATTTCTACTTGTCCCAGCTGATTTTCATAAATTTCATTATTTAGTTTCCTTCCCATACTGATCATTCTGTCTTTGGCTATGCTCCACTTTGTCCATCTGAGCACAGAAGTAAAGAGGGTGATAAGGAAATAGGCCCTTCAGGAGTAGAGGTACCATATTAGAGAGGAAAAGAGCAGATTGGAGAGAGAGAGAGAGAGAGAGAGAGAGAGAGAGAGAGAGAGAGAATAAAGGAGAGTGATAGATGAATGATGAGTATAGAAAATTAATTCCAGCATGAGGAGTTAAGCCATTTTCTTAAACACATAGAATATTGGAGCTTAAGAGTCCTTAAAAAGCAACTAACCCTATATGCTTACTTTGTAGATACAGAAAATGAAGTCACATAAGGGGAAATGACTTGCTGAAGGTTGGGCAGTTAGAAGAAGGGAAAGAAAGTGTTTGAACCCACACCTCTGTAATTCCAAGGCAGTTTCTAAAGCCTTTCAAGTATTAGAAGGACTGCCAAGTGAAAGATAGAATAGATGTTCTTCTTAGTTCCAGAGGTCTGAACTAGGGGCAGTGGAAGAAAGTTCTAGTGAGGTAGGCTTTGGCATGGTGTAAGGAAAGACTTCCCTGGAAATGGAGCTGTTCCAAAGTGGAATAGTATGCCAGGGTAGAAGTGTCTCCCTCACTTGAGACCTTGAAACAGATCCTTAATGTACTTCTGCTAGGAATCTTGTAAAGGCCATGGATGATTAGGTTAGGATTGAATTAAATACACACTGAGGTCTCTTCTCCCTCAGGAATTCTACAGCTTCAGCTAGTAAGGACTCACTGGGAAGCAGTGAGTGTAGTGGGGAGAACACTGGCCTGGCAGTCAGAAGGCTGCTACTAATTATTGACTATTTGACTTTGGGAGAGTCATTTAATATTCCTGGGTCTCAGTTTCTCCTTTTACAAAATAAAGGGGTAGGACCCGATGATCCCTAAGGTCCTTCCTAACTTTGACAAGTATACTTTTTTTTGTCAGCACTGTTACTGGCAAGAGCTCTGGGCTGACATAATGGCTGGTGCTCCAGTGAAGGAATAATTGTTTTGTCAGGTCACATAGTCTTGACAGCCATGCAAATTCAAAGAGAAAGTCTTTTGGGGGGACCTCTTCTCCTGGGGTTTTCATTTTGTCTCTAAAGTCAGGATCTGGCAGAGGGACAGAGTCCTTCCTCTGTCCTCCCTGACTACAGTAGAAAGGATCCAACCAAATGAAAATAAAATCCTGGGAAGAAAAAGAAAAAAGAAAAAAAAATGTTTGGCTCCCCACATACAGCAAAGCCTGTTATTATCAGGACCAAACCTATCCAGACAGGGATCCCTTTTGATTGCCTTCCCTTGGAAGTGAAGAACTCATTCTCCTTTATGTGTGTGGAAAGGATGCAACTGTTATTGATTATATATAATTATACATACATCATATACACATGTAATGAATGGATGAAGCATTTATTAAGCACTTACCATATGCAAAGTACTCTACTAAACATTGAGATAGAAATAGAAAAGTAAGACAGACCCTGCTCCCAAGGTGCTCACATTCTGATGGGAGAGACAAAACATATGGAAAGTTTCAGCTACAACTCAGATGAAAAGGTCCCCTAGGCCTTAGGGTGCAGCAGCAAAACAGAAGGTAATGGCTCTTCTTTAATGTCATTTACACTGAAAAAACCTATCTCTGTGCCAAGGTCTTTGGTGGGAAATATTTTTTATTTCCATTTGACAGTCTTCAGTAGCTGTGACTGTAGTCTCTGCAGGGTGGTTTCCAGATGGCATCTCCAGTTGCTTCCCAGAATGATGACTGAGGGCATTGGACTGGAAGCATTGTTATTCCCAAGGCTCTCAGGTTCAGGGGTGCTGAACTGTCCCCATCATGGTCTGAGGGGAGATGGTGATCAAGGTGGTGGTGTTAGTTTGACTTGCCTGGCCCATTCTACCTCCTGTCCCTCCCTCAGGGAAAGGCTGACTTGTGTGTGTGCTGGTAATGGCAGCTAGAAGGCAGATGGTAGCAATGGCTAGCACTCTTTTCCTCAGAGGCTGAGAGAAGTTGAGTAACTTGGCCAGAGTCATACATCTAGTAAATGTCTGAGGATGGATTTGAACTCTGATCTCTCTGATCCTAGGCAAGGTATTCTATCCACTGTCAGGATTTCTTGTCCCCAGTTACAAACCTAAAGCTTAAAGCAGGAAGACAGCTCAGAGAGCACCTAACGAAACCCTTACATGAACAGGAATATGTTCTGGGCCATCCCTGACACATGGCTGCTTATACAGCAGAAGATAGCTCCAGGGATGAAACTTTCACCTCCAAGGTTACACATTCAACTTTGGGGCAATTTTAATTGTTAGGATCATTCCATCAGATGGGCCCTCAGAGATCTAATGTCTACTTTACTAAAGTCTTTATACAGGCTATATTAAAGCTTAAGACTGCCCTAAGACTTTTAGAACACCCTATATTGACACCTTACAATAGGTCCAAAATTTCCCTCCCAAATGCATTTCTAATCCATACTATACACACTGTTCCATTAATCTTAGGACCACAAATTTTGTAAATTGAAAGGAAATTTAAGCCTTATGTTACCTAATCCCATCATTTTATAGCTAGGGATGTTGTTGTTCAGTCCAACATTTCCAGGGATGTTGTGAGGAGTATATGAGGTAGTGTATGGAAAGTACTTTCACATTCCCTAAAATGCCATAGAAGTACTTCCATGTGGTTCAGTTGTGTACAGTTCTTTGTGACCCCATCTCAGTGGTTTTTTTTGGCAAAGATCCTGAAGTTGCTTGCCATTTCTTTTCTCCAGCTCACTTTACAGATGAGGAAACTAAGGCAAACATGATTAAGTAATTTTCCAAGGTTCACACAGCTAGTCAGTTTCTGAGGCCATATTTGAACTCAGAAAGATGAGTCTTCATGGCTCCCAGTCCAGTGCTCTATCCATTGTTCCACATAGATGCCCATAGCTATGGATACTGAGCCCCCAAAAGAGGAAGTGACTAGTCCAAAATCACACAGGTACTAGATGACAGAACCAGGATCCGATGCCAAGTAATTTGACTCTAAATTTTACGCTCTTTCCACCTTGTCATAGCAATTTTTTTGCTTTTTTTTTTTTTTTGGAAGGGCAATTGGGGTTAAGTGACTTGCCCAAGGTCACACAGCTAGGTTTGTGTGTGTGTGTGTGTGTGTGTGTGTGTGTGTGTGTGTGTGTTAAGTGTCTGAACCTGGATCCAAACCCAGTTCCTCCTGACTGTAGGGCTAGTGCTCTATTCACTGCGCCACCTAGCTGCCCCGCCATAGCAAGTTTTAATCTTACTGATGCTCAACTCTGATCACATCACTTCCCTGATCCAGAACCTTAAATGGCTTTCCACTGCCCACAGTATAAGGGTGCAACTCCAGATCCTGGTATTCAAGATTCTCTACATTCTGACTACAACTACTTTTGCAGCCTGATCTCTGATTATTTCCTTTTACATATTTTCTTCATTTCACAATATCACCTTCATGTTCTAACTTCTATATCTTTGCTCCCTTGGTAACTCCCATCTCCTGGAACTTTGAAAACCTAACCATGTATCAAGGCCCATCTCAGACATCACATACATTCAGAAAATCTCTTAATGTCCCTGTTAGCTCTAGGGTGACTCTGAATTTTATGGGAATGGAAAGGAAGGCCATTCCTGATAGAATGGAGGAAAGGAAAAAAGGATGAGAGGGATACAGAACCTAGCCCAATTTGACCTCAGTGGATCCACCACTTCAAGACACTTTCCCTGAGAGAAAGTAGACACTGGAAACATAATCAGGAAAAATGATTTAGATCAATTTCTGTATGATGAAGAAAGCTTGGAGGGTCCCTTAAAGGAAAATCCCCATTTCTTCCAAGAGTATTCCTGGAGCCTCCCCATCAATAAGGATGCTTCCCCTCAGATCTTATAAAGTTCTCTTTTATCTAAACTCTTGGGTACCATTATATATTAATTATCTACATATGAACCAGAACTATCTAGTTTATTGTGAGCTCCATGAAGGTAGAGACCAAAGGATAGGAGCACAGAATCCTAAACTTACAGCTGGAAGGAACCTCAGAGATCATTGAGTCTAAGTCCATCATTTTAGAAATGGGGAAACTTAAGTCCAACGAAATTAAGTGACTTGCCCAGGTTCACTACATAGGTAATTCTTAGCTAAACTTTAATCTTCTCCCTCCCTCCAGTGCCCAACACAAGCCTTTAAACATATTTTGATAATCAGTGATATCATTGATGTGAGTTCAGTTGTCCCTTCCACATTGTGGGGGCTAAGGGGATCCTACTTGTCCCTGCAAACTGGAAAAATCCATGTAGAATTTTTTGGCTCTCCTTTCATATTAGAAAAGTCTGAATTATCAAGGTATTAAAAGATAAAACATGTTGATATTATACAATACTATACATATAGTTTATGCATTTCTGAGTTTCTAAACTTTTTCTGTGTGGTCTGCTGGCCTTTGTGGGTTGTCCACAAAACTCTTCCAAATTCCCATTTAATTTCTTATTCCAACCTGTGATATATCAAAGCCATGATGGAGAAAGGCAAGATGTGAAAGGGATAACTATACTCTTTCCAACAAAAACTCAACCATTCCTACCAGTTCTATATGCTTCTTTTCCATGTCCTTCTGTAAATAATTCATAGACAGAATAGACATTGTGATAGAAGCATTCTTATAAATCTTTTTTGTTTTAATAAAAATATTGATAGCTTTTGTTTTCATATCACTATTTCTAAAAATCTTCCTACTCAAAGAACCATCCCTTGTTACAAAGAATGAAAAAGAGAAGAGAAACAAGTAGTCCAACAAAACTAACCAACATAACAATTAAGTCTAATGGTTCCCTTTATACAATGCCTCCCACTTCTCCTGTAGATCTCTTTGTATTGTGTAGATACCAATGCTTCCATTGAGGACTATTCATAGGTTTTCCCAGACTTTCTATGTGGCCAGCCCATCTTTTATTTTTTTGTACTTGTACATATATCTGATATCACTTTTTGTGTTTTTTTCTCCTGGAAAATTATTCATTGGTGACATGCTTTTATATGCTCAACCAACCATATACCTGTATCCCTAGACTTCTTTGGGTAACCCTCTACTTTAACTTTTTGGAGACTATGATATTTCATGACTTATAGACATATGTGCCACTGGAAGAATAGTGTTAAGAAACATAAGTATTTATTTTAGGGGTGAGATTAGGTCAAATGAAGGAACTGTACAATTTCCGAAATGCAATATAGTAGGTTCTCTACCTTCTATTCACTTCTAAGCCTTTCTCTATATTTGTAGCTAGATTAGTCCAAGATGCATGCACTGTTAAACAAAGTCATAGGCTGTCCATCTTGTTGCACATGGTTGTCTGGAAAACAGACATTTTTCTTTCACTTGACTTTTTTCTCCATTGGTGAGATCAAACTCTTCTGATAGCTTATGGCTGTCTTTAGCCATATTCTGGGACACAATGCCATCAACACAATGCCATTCATAAACAGGAGTATTTGGAGGTCCTTATTATCTATCAGGAATTTCATTTACATTTGGACTCTGAATTGGTCATCTTCTTCAATGGTAGCAGATGGATTTGATAACTCCATGCCTCTTTGTTTTATAGCATATTTAATATTAGTAAATACATGGTTATCAGGTAAAGCTGCCTCTTTTGTTATATCTTCCAAGAAAAAGTACAGGGATTTTACATATACATGGGAGATACCATGTTGAAGGAGAGCCACAAATTTAGAGCTGGAAAGAACTTTAGAGGTCAGTTAATGAAACTTATTTGATGAGGGGGAAACTGAAGTCCAGAGATGAGTAATGCCTTGTCCAGGGTCATACAAATAAGTAAGTAGCAGAGTTGGGACGTGAAGCCAAGTTCTTGGATTCTAAATCTAATTTCCACTATATTCTGCTATCCAACAGATGCTTCATAATCTTAGAGGGCAACTAGGCGGCACAGTGGATGAAGGACTGGTTTTGGAATCAGGAAGACTCATCTTCCAGAGTTCAAATCCAGCCTCACATACTTACTAGCTATGTGACCCTGAGCAAGTCACTTAATCTTATTTGCCTCAGTTCCTCATCTACAAAATGAGCTGGAGAAGAAAATGACAAACCACTCTAGTATCTTTACCAAGAAAACTCCCAAAAGGGAATCATGAAGATTCAGATACAACTGAAACAATTCAACAACTACAACTACAACTACAATAAAGTTGGAAAAATTTTCAGAGAACATCTAGTCTAGCACATACCTGAATAGTCATTTCCTTTAGCAATTTCTCAACAAGTGATCATCTGTCCTTGTTTAAATACCTCTGGTGACAGGGAACTCATTATTTACCAAGACAATTGAATTAAAGAGAATCCAGCCAGTTTTTATTAGACTAAACACAATCTTTTGTATACCCTTCTCCCCAAAGAGAAGCAATTGGGCATCATTTGGGAGAGAGAGCGGAAGTACCAGGTGCATAACAAGGACAGTAATCAGGAGATTTGGATGACTTGATATGTTTATTCCTCCAAGTTAGGGAGTGATCGGAAGCCAAAGACTGAGAAATATGGGGTATGAAGGAGGAGATGTCCCCGGTCAGGGAATTTGCATCTCAAAGAGCAGAATAGTTGTCAGCAATCCCATACATAAAGAGCAGTGATGGAAAATATCCCAGGAAAAGGGATGGGAATATTGTAGAAATAAATTCTAAACCTAGAGCTGAAACTGGTGAAATGAAACTGAACATCCTAACCATTTTCCAATGACACTCTCCAAACACAGGGACCTTGGTCATCCCCTTACTCAATAAACTCCAATGGCTTCATATTTCTTCATAGTTCAAAGATAAAATGTTGTTTGATTTGTAATCTCCCTGTGAGGAAGGTATAAAAAATAGCATTGATCCCATTTTACAGATGATCATTCTGAGTACCAAAGACATAGGTAGCACTAGCAAATATCAGGGTTGAGTTTCAAACCCGGGTACCTCCTGGCCACTGACTGAGAGAGGGGAGAGGGCTTGCCCAGTGTCTAAAAACAAGTGAGTGACCAAGATCTTGATCTTGATATCAGCTTGATTTGAGGACATTCTTTCTTAATATTTGTTGTCATTCAGCTGTTTTCAGTTATGTCCAGCTCTTTGTGATCCCATTTGGGGTTTTCTTGTCAGAGATTCTGGAGTGGTTTGCCATTTCCTTCTCCCCCACTCATTTTATAGATGAGGAAACTGAAGCAAATAGACTTAAGTTACTTGCCTAGGGTCATACAACTAGTGTCTGAGGCTAGATTTGAATTCAAGATGAGTCTTCCTGACTCCAGTACTGACACTCTATCTACTGTGCCACCTAGCTGCCTTCAAAATTTAAGAAATGGAGAGGGGAAATATCCTCAAGATTTCGTTAAGTAGAAAGAACAGTATGCAATTAACATGGGCTAGCTATGTTGGTATGCCATGGGCAAACATTATCATTGACCCTTTATTGACAATGGTACTATTCGTCAGAGGGTCAGAGAAGGGCCAATGGTAATGTTAAGCTCAGGGTGTGCTTACATGCCCCTCTCAAGCAGTATGGCCACTAATGATCCATAATTCAAACCTGAGTTTGACTCCAAAGCAAGGATATTTTTTATTATATCATGCTTCAGATTTGGAGTTTGTCTAAGACATAGAGGATTTCTGTTCCTACATGGCTGTTAGACTAAATACCTTTTGAGGTCTCCCCTAGCTCAGATATCCTGTGATTTTTACACTAGGTCTTGAACCTAGATCTCATGACTCTCTACCTACATTTCCATTGCTCCCTTCCTGGAATTAAGGTGATGAATCCAGACAGTGAAAAGACAGAAACCCTGTGATAATTTAGAGAAGGCATATCCCTGGGAGGGGACAAGCTAGACTGACTTCCTATGCCTAGGGATTCTAAGAGGCAGAAGGGAGAAAGGAAAGCATTTCAAACATGAAGAACAGCCACTGCAAATGTACAGTGATAGGAGATGGGATGTTTTGTGTAACAGCAAGTTTAAGGCAGAAATGGATTGTTTCATAGTATTACTTCTTATGAGAAAACAGATGCCTTGCAATTTTGGTTAAGCAAGCCATGGGAATCCTAAAATGGACAGGTGTGGGTGGGGTGGAGGGAGACACCTTCTGATGGGGGCTCTGCTCTTTCTGTTTGTCTGGAAAGCAAGCCAGGAGGCCTCTCAGCTCTGACTTTCAGAAGAGAAATAAAAATGAAGCTTCCATTCTGCAGAAGCTGTTGATATTTAAATATTGATATGGTAATTTAAGCCCATTGTCCCTCCTCACTCATGTGGAACACAGAGGGATTTAAATGTAAAAGATGTAATTTGGGTGTTTGGTTCTGCATTGCCAAGGAGAGAAGGGAAAAGGGGGGCACAGTGAGGAGGGGGAAACTGCTGACTGGTGGTGACATTTTCACTAGATTCCTTTGGCACTTGAGTGTGCAGGTGGGTCTCCCTTTAAGAGTTAGGAGCAATAACCCTTTATGTCTCTAGCAGAGATTTTCTTTTTCCTTAAACAGTAGACCATATTTCTGAAACACTCTACATGGCTCCTTCTGTCTTTTTTTTTTTGTTCCAGAAGAGCTCACTTCAAGAGGCAGGATAGCACTATGGGACTGTGGATCTGTAGTCAGAGAACCTCGGTTCCAATCTTGTTTCTTCCTTTTCTTTTCTTGGTTTTGTTTTGGGTTTTTTTTTTTTTTTAATCTGTGTGACCTTGGGCAAGTTATAACCTCTTTGAACCTTGGTTTAGCAAGCCTTGGAAGCTAGGTGACATAGTGGTTAAGGCTCCTGTCTTGGAGTCAGGAAAACCTGAGTTCAAAACTGAACTCATGATTTACTAGTTGTGTTATCCTGGGCAAGTTACTTCACCCTATTCGCCTCTGTTTCCTCATCTGTAAAATGAACTGGAAAAGGAAATGGGAAACTATTCCAGTATCTTTGTCAAGAAAACCCCATATGGGGTCATAAAGAGCTGGACACTACTTAACACACAGGCAAGCTAGGATAAGAGTGTGTAACTAAATAATAATAACAATTTCCATTTTGCAAGGACTTTCTACCCAGTAGCCCCCTGGGGCAGGTAGTTAGGTACTGTTAGTTGTTGCAAATGAGAAAACCGAGGTCTAAAGGGACTTACCTAGTGTGGAAGTTAAGATTCCAACACTGAATCCAAAGAACTTACATTACAGATTAGGGATGGACTGGAAGGTAGGAAGAGAGGATCGACCATAACCAAACAGAGACATTGAGGTAATATTTTACTCATTAAAAACACTCTCCACAGATTTCCTTTAAATAACTAGCTTACTTAATGCATTTAAAAGAGAATTTGATTTAGAAAATGCAATGTATACTTCAGTTGTTGCTTGACCTGATTTACTTTCTGAGCCTCAATTTCCTGGTGCAATGGTGAGAGTACCAGGGCTGGAATCAGGAAGACTCATCTTCCTGAGTTCAAACCTGGTCTCAGACCATTGAACCCAAGCAAGTCACTTAACCCTGTTTGATTCAGTTTCCTTTTCTGTAAAAATGAGCTAGAAAAGAACATGGCAAACCACTTGAGTATCTTTCCCAGTAAGACCACAAACAGGGTTGTGAAGAATGGGGTACTTCTGAATGAAAAACAACATACAATAACACAACGGGAATAGAGAGGTTACATGGCTTAGTGGAGAGATTGCTGGCCTCAGAGTCAGAAAGACCTGAGCTGTAGTCCTGTATTTGACATAAACTTTCTAAGTTACTTTTCAGTACCCCAGGCAACTTTCTAATACAAAATTGAGGAATGCAATAGTAGAGGCAGTTTTCTCACTGGGAGTTCCCTGTGCCCAAAGAAATCAAAGATCTGGCAAGTACTACTACTAACAATCACAATCTTTTTTTTTTTTTTAAGAATAATAGCAATAATGGGGATAGTAGTGCTCATTTAGGGAAAATAATAAGTTAATTGTTGACAGAAAAGGAAGACTAAAGTGGTCAGGCCTACCCAGATTCTTGAATTACTATTAGAGCACTATGAGGTTAAAAGAAAATTTCTCCAACCAAATCAAGGAGTAGGAT
The DNA here is from genome assembly GCA_011680675.1 of Gymnobelideus leadbeateri. Taxonomy (NCBI): domain Eukaryota; kingdom Metazoa; phylum Chordata; class Mammalia; order Diprotodontia; family Petauridae; genus Gymnobelideus; species Gymnobelideus leadbeateri. The sequence goes on from WOXC01004588.1 coordinate 33,170, forward strand.
CATGAGATTTAGGTCTGAAAGTATTGTTGTTCAGTCCTTTCCAGCTCTTCCTGACCCCATTTAGGGTTTTCTTACCAAAGATGCAAGACTTATTTGCCATTTCCTTTTCCAACTCATTTTACAGAGCAGGAAACTGAGCGAAAAAGGGTTAAGTGACTTACCCAAGGTCACACAAATAGTAACTGTCTAAGGTTGGATTTGAACTTAAGTAAATGCCAGGCACTAAACAATGCACCACCCAGGAGATTGATAAGGAACTTGAGGCCAAATAATTCAACACCTTCTTTTTATAGATGAAGAAGTGTCAATCCATTGAAGAGGGAAGTGACTTGCTCAAGAACAAGGTGTTAATCCAATCCAGGTCTTTGGGCTCCAAATATCCTGTTCCCCAGTAGACAAAGTCTAGGGAATGGCAGTTCAGGCAAAATCAAATGACTTTGAAAGGCAGACAATGCCTCTACATCTGAATTTTAAAAGAGCTAAGTCCCTGGAACTATGAGCTATGAAAGCTATTAACACTTCTCCCCAAGGGTGGATACACAGCAGTTATAATTTAGTGGAAGACAAGCATATTGTATCAAGAATAATCCAGAAGAGACATCAGCAGATGATGGAATCACAGAGGACTTGAAAGTCAATAGCCTGGTAGTGGACACCATCAACATACAAGCTGATGGGATTACCAGATTGGAAGATGGCATTGGCAACTCTGATTCAGTAGAAGCCACAATCCTGGACACAGGGATGTGTTTCTGCAGGAATATTATTTGAAGATTATGGGTTGTTCTGGCTATGCATGTTTCCTGGACAGATACATTCCCTGCAGGTATTCCTTTTACCTCTTGAATTCCCATGTTTCCATATTCTTCATTAGAATGGCCAGATCTGTCTCATTCATGTGGCTGGCTCCTACTCCCATTCCTTAGTCAGATCACTATATTGCTAATGGAGAGACTGCTGGATTCAGAAACAAAAAGATCTAAATTCAAACTTGCCGCAGACATAGCTGTGCAACCATGGGCAAATCAGAGCCTCTCCAAGGCTGTTTTCTATTTTTTTTTTGGGGGGGGGGGCAGGGCATTTGGGCTTAAGTGGCTTGCCCAATGTCACATGGCTAGTTTTTGTGTTAAGTGTCTGAGGCTGGATTTGAACTCAGGTCCTCCTGACTCCAAGGCCGGTTCTCTATTTAGTGCACCACCTACCTGCCCCCAAGGCTCATTTTCTTCTTAAACAGAGGTGTTGGCCTCTAAAATCCCTATGATTTTATATTCACCTCTATGTAGTTTCTTCCACCAATGATGTGGTTACTCATGGGAAAATCTGTCCTTTTATTTGTGGGTAAATATTATTTTTCATTTATTCTATGTTATTTAATTAAATATATTTTATATATTTAATTTTTAACATCTATATAAGTAATATGTCCTGTCCATTGTCCATTAAAAGGCACATCCTTGGGGTCTTACAAACTGCAAGTTTGAGTTACTTATCCACAGCATTCCTTGTACCTGAAGTGGGTTTCAAGGATTCTGATCCAGGCTACATCTGTAGTCCCTACCTCATAGGGCTTTTGTGACGATCAAATGAAATAATAGAAGTCAAGTGATTCATAAACTATATAATGCTATAGAAATGACTGGCTGTTGTCATTGTGCTAAGAAACAGTTCCAGCAAACTACCCTGCTAATGCCTCCACCATGTGAGGGTGATGGCAAGCAGAGCATCTACCCAGATTCAGTGGATAGAACTGCCCTTTTCCCTCCCTTCTCCCTTCTTTGCTTTCCCTTCCCTCCTCTCCCCTTTTGCCTTTATTTCCTCCTATCTCCTTCACTCTCTTTTTTTTTAACTCTCCCCCTCCCCCATCTACTGGTTTCTTTTCACCCTCCTTTCTTCCTTGTGATATTTGATTCAGGACTAATCTGCTTTCCAGTTTGGTGGTGAGCTGAAGAGGGCAGAAATGCATTCCTTGGAGTTAAGCAGCAGACAGTAGTGAGTAATAAAAGATCCTTTTGAATGTGTGGGTTAGAATTAGTCATATTTAAGAGGAAAAGAAAGGAAGAAAGAAAGAATGTGCATGGGGAAGACAGGGGAAAGGGAGGGAGGATTAGAAACAGAAAGAAGGAAGGGGGGAGAGAGAGAGAGAGAGAGAGAGGAGGAGGAGGAGGAGGAAGAAGAAGAAGAAGAAGAAGAAGAAGAAGAAGAAGAAGAAGAAGAAGAAGAAGGAGAAGAAGAAGAAGAAGAAGAAGAAGAAGAAGAAGAAGAAGAAGAAGGAGAAGAAGAAGAAGGAGAAGAAGAAGAAGAAGAAGAAGAAGAAGAAGAAGAAGAAGAAGAAGAAGAAGAAGAAGAAGAAGAAGAAGAAAGGTTCAAAGGAAAGGAGACAAATAAAGAAAAGAGAGACTGAGAGAGAAATACTGAGATGAGGAACATCCAGAAGTAGAAAGAGGGAGAGAAAGAAAGGGAAAGGAAGCATTTATATGTCAGAGAGGGGAAGATGAAGAGAAAAAAAGATGGTGACAGGAAGCAAAGAAGAAAGAAAGAGAGAGTAACAGAAGGAATTAGTCTGTGAGAGACAGGGATGTGTGAGTGTTTGTATGAAATAAAGAAAGGGAGAGAGACAGTGAGAAGGAAAGGAAAGTGGAAGGGGACGGGAGGGAATCCGAAAAGAGGGGGAGAAAGATGTTGAGCACAAAGGGCCAAAGAGGCTATGGATGGAATCCAAGCTTTCCTACCCAATGTTCCTAAACACTATTGTTTGTGATTCTCCGTCTACAGCAAAGGCAATTGAAGGTTTTACATGCCTGACAGTCTAATGCCTTGTAAAAACAAAGAGGCCTGATTCTGTGGATGGAGTCAGAGTAGACTGAGGGAGGGGGCTCTTGGAGTGGAACAAGAATCTCCACTCTAATGGAGACCTGTCACCCACACATTCACTTAGCCTAATTCTTTCAAGCTAAACCATGAGCCCTTCCAAAACAGGCTTGGGGAGGAAATTCTCTTTTCCTTCCAGCTTTCAAGTAGGAACTAGTCATTCTCCCACAGGATATATCTGGGGAGGGCTTCTTCCCCAATATTTTCCTTCCCCCAGTCTTTCTGTGAGTCAATTTCTCCTCCTCCTCCTCTCTCTGAGCCTCAGTTTCTCCATCTACAAAGTGAGAAAGTTCAGTTAGTTTCTAAGGCCCCTTCCAGATATGATATTCTTTGTTCTGTGAATATATGCTGATGAGTCATGTGTCCCCAGGGAAAGGGTCCTTTCACAGGTTCCAATTTAAAGTTTTTAAAAATATTCCAATACTTTTTTTTGCATACATTAACAGCACAGAAAACTTCCGCCCCCGTTGAGAGAAGGGCATTTTGATCAAGCAACCAATTTTTTAAAAAAGGAAGGGGGGAGGAAGATAGTGAGTTTCATGGAACGAAGACAGCAAAGGAACAAGGAAAGAATTCTATACATAGAGTCAAGGGACATAAATTCGAATACTACCCCTGTCATTCACTCTCTTTGTGACCATTGACAGTTACTTTCCCTCTCTGGGCCCCCGTAAATTTCATCTGTAAAACTGGAAAAGGTTGTTCTAGAAGACTTCTGAGGTGCCAAGAAACTCTACATTTATGATTGGGTGATTCAGTCTAAGATTCTACTCTTCTTTTTCACCTTCCCGTTTCGGGAACTGCTGTATCCTAATGGGAAACTCAGAGGGCACAGGACCAAGGGGTGCTGCTGGGTTATGGGTAGCTCTAAAGTCCCATTTAGCCTACGAAGAGTATTGTTATTCATTTCTTCAGCTTGCTTTTTTACCACATGTAAGACCTCAAACATGGTGAATTTGATCAATAAACATTTATTAAACAACAACCTGGGAAGCTAGGTGGCACAATAGCTAGAGAGCAAGCCCTGGAGCTAAGACGACATGAGTTCAAATCCAGTCTCAGACACTTACTAGCTATATGACCCTATGCAAGTCACCTAACCCTATTTGCTTCAGTTTCAGGAAATGGCAAAGTCAGGATCTTTGCCAAGAAAATCACAAATGATGTCATGAAGAATCAGACATGACTTAATAGACATAACAAAAAGTTATGATTATATATATATATATCACACACTGTGCTAGGTGTTGAAGATACAAAGACAAAAATGAAGTCGTCTGTGGCTTCAAGTAGAATGCATTTTACAGTGAAAGACAGCATGTATACATATATAAGGATATGTAAAACACATGCAAAATAAATGCAAGATGATGTTGGTGAAGTAAAATTGAGTTGAATTTAGATCTGCACTGAAGGGATGAAAGTTTCCATACAGGATTGAAAAGGAGGTGCTCTCAAATTTTTCCCTATGGGACATAGATAAGAATGGGGACATTGGGCTCTAAAATACTTTATCAGTATCAAACAAGCTCTGGTAGAACCTACTAACCCAGAAAGTCTTCGAGCATATGTGGTGATAGCTTACATCTCTATTAAGCATCTTACAACTATTAACCATATTAAGTGGCACATTGATAGGGCTTTGGCCCTGCAGTCAGGAATACCTGAGTTTACACGTGGCCTCAGACACTTGAATCGATTAGTCAATCAACAAACATTTATTAAGCCCCTACTATTTGCCGCCCACTTGTTAACTTCTGGGGATACAAAAAGAGGCAAAAGACAGTCTTTGCCAATCAAGGATTTTATAATCCAATGGACATTTACTTGTTGTGTGATCCTGAGCATATCACTTAATTTAATTAAAGTTAACTCAATTGAAAAATGGGGATAATAATGGTACTTACCTCTCAGGGTTGTTGAGAACCAAATGAGATAGTATTTTCAAAATGTTTAGCATAGTGCTGGCACATAGTAGGTGCTTAAGATATGTTTGTCCTTTTCCTCTCACCTTTCCTATTATTTAATAGCCCTGAAAAATGTACAAAGAGTCTAATCACCAGAAGGGCAACCATTAAAGGACACACACACACACACTCACACACACACACACACACACACACACACACACACACACCCCACAAGAATTCATATAGCCATATGAGAAAGAGGTATGCACGTAAAATCCAAACCTGCTGAGTTATAACACAAACCAGGATCGTGCATGGCATAGTAGACTGGAAACCCTCGTTAATTCAAGTAGATTTGGGTTCAGATACTGCCTCTGATACATACTGACGAGTCCTGGGCAAGTCATAGGACTCTAGACTTAGGCTTAGAAAGAACCTTGGGAGGTCTTCGAGTCCAACCCCCTCATTTTACAGATGAAGAAACTGAGGCACAGAAAGGTTAAGTGACTTGCCCAAGGTGATACAGCTAGTAAGCATCTGAGACAGAATTTGAACTCAGGTCTTCCTGACTCTATTCCCAGTTTGCCACCTACCTTCCCAAATCACTTACCTTCTCAGGGACCCAAGTAAAGTATATAAGATTGAAGCAAATGGGAAGGGAGAAAAATAAAATTATAGTTGAAACCCATCTTTGGTTTTCCATCTTACCTTGAAATCCTGGCCTTTTCCTAAGTCTAGAACAATAGTTTTGGCTGACTGTGTTTAGATGGCTATTTGGCAAAGGAGTCAAAGTTCACTAAAATGGAGAGACTTCAGTGTTAGGTGCAAGGGGAGGGTGAAGAGAAAAAAAAAAACAGACGACCTGGATCTTTTTGTCTTATTTCTAATTCCAAATTGGATAAACATTGCAGCCTACTCACACCTACCATGCATTTCTCAGTTGCCTACTGAAAAATACTCAGTTTTAATTCTTTGGAGACTGCAAAATCCCATTCCTTTTAGACATGTCACTTTACTGGAAAGTTTGCTTTAAAAATGAACCTTCAATTCAGGGAGAAGTTTGGGATCATTCCCCATGCATGTAACAGAATTAGGTGAGATTTCTTAAAGGTTTGAATAGTGATAACCTTTTCACCTAATCATGACCATCAATAAGACATAAAAACAGGGACACATATGGTCCCCAAAGGTGTTCACCGTTATCAGGAAGAGCCAGTGCAGAGTCTCAACTGAAGAAGGATTCCTTATATAGCTTGAAGATACTGCCACTAGAAAAAGAGAACAGCTCCACATTAAAAACAAACAAAAAAATAACAAGAAAAAGAAGGAGGAAAATCATCTGTGCTGTCTTTGGGGAATAGCCTAGTTCTTCTAACGATAATTATACCTGAAGTTCATGCAGCATTTCTAAAAAGCTCCAGAAAACTTGTCTTACTTGACCCTTATGTCCTTATGTGGTGGGGTCATACAGAAGAAAGGGCCTACAATTCTTACGATTCATGGGTTTTGTTGTTGTTGAGTGGTTTCAGAGGTGTCTAACTCGTCATGTCACCATCTGAGGGTTTCTTGGCAAAGATACTGAAATGGGTTGCAATTTTCTTCTTATTTTACAGATAAGGAATTGAGGCAAGGTGGTTTAAATGACTTGCCCAGGGTCACACAGCTACTAAGTGTCTGAGGCCATATATGAACTCAGGTCTTCCTGACTCTAGGCCTAGTGCTCTAGCCACTGTGCCAGCTAGCTGCCTACCTAGGTTTAAAGAATGGTTCCATTAGGAGAATTTCCCAAGATTATTTCTTATGAGACTGAGTACCTATAACACAGGCTGATTATGCCATGAGATGTATCTTCTATTTGATTAGAGGGGGCTTCTGAGAAGAAGGGGAGGCATATGGGTTAAAGAGTAACAGTGGTATCCACAAGTACATCAATCTTGTACATAGCAAGGGGAGGAGGTGTTAAAATTAAACTGAGGTGGTGATCCTGGGAGATGCTGGTAAAAGAAACTCAAGTAATTCATGGGCAAAACTAGTCAACCTTGATCTGGGCATGCCAAAGACTTTGTCTGGGATTCGACACATAGGATCATGAGTCTATTAGATCTTCCCAGAAGATCTAGGGATGGAACTAGAGCAATCTTCAAGCAATGATCTGAATGCTGAAACTATATTGACCTTGTTATAGGCCCAACAAAAACACATTTCCTCAGTTTTTCCACTATTCACTTGGGTTGCAACTCTAACACCAAGAACATATGTCTTGATAATGGTTTTTTTTTTAAAATTATTTTGATGATTTTTATTCTCTGAAAACAGTTGTTGTTGCTGCTTTTAATATGCAGTTTTATCTACTACAGTAGTCTGGTATCCTAGGGTTCTAAGTTTAGAGTTAAAAGGGACATTAGAGGTTCCTGAATCCAGCTTGCATTTTGCAAATGAAATCCATGAAAAATCTCAAATAAGTTGTGCAAGGTCACATTTCCAGTGTCTGAAATGAGATTTGAAACTACACGTTGCTGACTGAGGACATTGAGGGGATTAGGACAATAAGTGGTTAATTGTGGGAATTGAAGGAACCACACTGATCATCTTGTGACTCAGTTCTCCGTTCTCTTTCTAATCAAAATTATGGGCCTAGTCCAAAGACTTGTGAGAAAATTTTATTCAGTTGTGGGAGTTAGGAGAAAATATTTGTATTATTTGAACATAGACCTGTGTGGCTGAGAAACTGGACCACCTCTACCTGTTGCTTAGAGACCCTTACTGAGGACCTAAGTTTTATTGACCAGAAACCTGGTCAGACGCAAAGACTAATGCATGGAGTTTTCTCACAATTATGTCTCATACAACTCATGTCTTTCGTTGGAAAACCTATCAGTTATTGTTTCCATGTTCCCTTGATTGTTCTCAGACACTTGAAAGGAAGAGATACCTCCTTTTCTGATTTCAGGAAATTTCACTTGTTTACTTTCTGCATCACAACTTGGAAAATCTGTAATCTTCCTTCCAATTTAAAATCAGATCATCTTTTGTTGCATTTTTTAAACTTTTGATTAAATAACTTCATTTGGCTAATTGATTTTAGTATATTTTTCCTTGTATTTGGGCTCCAGGACTAAGCTGAGGAGGTCTGATACTGGTTTGTTCAGCAATTGGCATACTTTGCTTAATAAATAGATATGCTTGGAAGATTGAACCTTTATTTCCTCAGTCATGTCATCTTTCTCCTGCCACATGACTCCAAATCTGAGGTTCTCTCCACTATGGCCTATGCCTAGTAAAAGGTGAGTTTAGAAGAATAGGGATAGGACCATGAGCCTAACAATATGCCCATCTTCTAACATATCTAGCAATAAACAGAATTCATATCAATCCAAGGTTCAATGTTTTAGAGACAAATAATATAATTGTTTGCGGCAAGCATGGGGCATTGCAAAGAATATCAAATATGGCATCAGAGGTTCTAAATGCTGACCATCCATTCTACTTGTTGTCTATGTGACCTTGGGAAAGTCACTTAACTTTTCTTAAACCTTATCATCCTGCAAGATTCCATCAGCTTTCTTCTCCACTTCATCATCACCTTCAGGCCCTCTGATTGGAAAGGGGAACCATGAACTCCCAAATCTCCATAAAAGGAGGGACCCCAGGTGAGATAATCTCCTTTCTCACTTGACTGAACTTCTTTGAGACTTCTCTTACTTTTTCAATATGCCTTTACAGAGTATGCCTTCCCCATCTTCCCCTCTTCACTTTCTTCTTGTGTGCTGTCATCCCCCATTAGACTGTAAGCTCTTCGAGGGCAGGGACTATCTTTTCCTCTACTATTTGTATCCTCAAAACTCAAAATAGTGCCTGGCATATAATAGGTCCATAATGAATGTATATTGACTGTTTCTCTGCAATTCATACTTCCCATCAGGAAAATGTGGGCCATAGGACACATAGTCCATAGTACCTTTGAGATTCGGGTTTGTGTTATTTTATAATACTACAATTTGGAAAATAATTCAAATATTTAAATAGTAAATCATTACATGTAGGAAAATATATTGACACCTCTCTTACAGTTTCATGGGTTATATGTATATTTGTAAAGAAAAGATATCTTAATCAATTGAAAAAATGGAGGAATAATATCAGTGATGTATGGAGTGGAAGTATTCCTAACTCATTTTACAGATGATAAAAATGAGACTCAGAACAGTCAATTGACTTACCCTAGGTCATGATTGACTTACCCTTACTAGCTATCAACAAAAGCCAATATTCCTATCTTTGTCTCCTGGATTATTTGAGTAAGGAGGGGGTTAGATTAAATTATCTCTAAAGATCCCTCCAGATTTGAAGGCTATAGCCCTCTGACTTCAAATCCCATGCTCTTTATATTGGGACAAGGACATCCCTCTCCATTTATTTATTAGCAGGTAAAAAACAAACATAAGAGCATCCAGCCAATCCCTCCTAACTTCCTTCCACTCTTGCTCCAGCAAAGGAAATTTTGTCTCACAAGAATTAAGAGATCCAATGCCCATAGAGATTTCTGAGGACACTTGATTGTGAGAATAGAGTGTGTGAAATAATATAGGAACAGAATCAGATATTTAGAGCTAGCTCAGCCTTTTTATTTTACATATGAGGACATCGAGATCCAGAGAGCTTATGTGACTTACTTAAATCATAGAGTAGTAGAGTCAAGATCTCAACCCAAATTCATTGACTTCAAATTTAGTGGTGATTTTTCCCCATTATGCCACGCCAATTCCCAGACCCGATTTATTCATGAGAATTAATTCCATTTGAGAGCCTCTGGAACACAGAGGTCTTTGAAATAATAGAATGCATTGAAAACAATTTGGAATTATGTCCAAAAAAGTTATTAAACTGTGCATGCCCTTTAACCCAACTATACCACTTCCAAGTTTATACTCCAGAGAGAGTCAAGAAAAAGGGAAAGGACCCATATGTACAATAGTATTTATACGAGCCATTTTTTTGGTACCAACAAGTGGAAACTAAGGGAGTGGCCATTAATTGTGAAATGGCTAGCCAAGTTATGGTTTATGAATATAATGGGATACTATTGGGCCATAAAAATGATGACAGGGACAGTTTCACTGAAATCTAGAAAGACATGTATGAACTGGGGCATAGTGAAATAAGCAGAGTCAGAAGAACAATTCCATATAATAACAATATTGTAAAAACAATTTTGAAAAAAAAAACTTATGGATTCTGATCGGTGTAATGAGCAATCATAATTCCTGAAGACAGATGTTGAAGCATATGATCCACCTCCTGACAGAGAGGTGATGGGCTCAGAATGAAGAATGAGACATGTTTTTACACATGGCCAGGGTAGGAATTTTTTTTACTGCATATTTCTTATAGTGTTATTTCTGTCTTGATTTCCTAATGGTATGGAGGAGGGAGAAAAAATTGATTTAGCTTAATTGCAAAAATAAAAAGAAATAATAGAATGTTAGAAATTGGAAGGATCATAGCAATATAATATAGAATTTCAGAATTATACAGTAATTTGGAGGGTGTCTAACTCCCTCATTTTATGTGAAAATATGAGAAAACCTATAGGGAAAGTGAAAACCAGAAAAATTTAATAACTTGCCCAGAATCACACAGCTAGTACATGGCAAAGGCTAGATTCTAACCCTGCTCTTCAAATATGATCTACTTTTGATTATGTCTTTCTTCAACCTCTATAACAGAAGTCTCGAGTGTTTACTTAGGAAATGATAAGTATATTCAGTATGTGACATGATCACCAGCCCTATAGTCTCTTGATGTATTTGAGGTCACTGTTCAACTTCAGGATGTTTAGGGACCAGTTTAGATTCTTTATGCCAAAGTGCAATATATTTATAGAGTGCGTATGTGTATGTATGTATGTATGTATGTATGTATGTATGCCACAAAACTATTTTTTAAAACAAATGCTTTATTAACTTCTGTTTTATATCATTCATTTCCACCAGATTTTGAGTTACAATCATTTCCCCCCGTTTTTCCCCCAACCACCCTCCCAGAATAACAGTCCCACAATACATCACTTCCTCCAATCTGCTCTCTCCCATACCTTCTCCCATACCCCCTTCAACTTTTCCATTAGAGGAAGGTGAACTTTGTGTCCCAATGCCTGCACATCTTATCTCCCAATTACAAGCAAAACAGTATTAATAATAGTATTTATATATATTTGAAACATTTAATCTTAAGACCTTGAATTTCAGATCCATTTCTTTCCTCCCTTGTCACCCATTCCCTCTTGGGAGATAAGTAATTCAGTATATGTTGTACATGTCTAGCTATGCAAAACATTATCATAGTAGATATATTGTGCAAGGCTGCTTATAATTCCCTCCCACTCATCCCACCCACCAACCTGGTTCATTCCCTACATGATCCTGTCCCTCTTCTATAGTGGGTACTTCCAACCTCCCCTCCACCCAAGGATGCCCTCCCATCCATAATCCCTCCTCTCATCCCCCTTCCCCCTATTCTGCTTGTAGGTTGAGATATCCAATTTAGTATGTATGTCATTCTCTGCCTGAACCAAATTCAATGAGAATGTGGTTTTGCCTTTTTGCCTTCCTATTCTCCCCCTCCCTTGCAACCACTTCTCCTTGCTTCTTCTACATGAGATAGTTAACCCTACCCTGTCTCTCCCCATCTCCTCTTGCCACTTTCCTCTCTCACCTCATAATTTCACCCCTTGAGTAACCTCCCTTCCCAACAAATTCAACATATACCCTCTATCCATATATAACTGTAAACATATACACATACATTCACATATGTATTCATATGACCATACACCCTTCTTCCATTATTTTCATACTGAGAGAGCTTTCATCAGTCACAGTTATTGTTTTTCCATATAGGAATGTAAATAGTTCAACTTTGATAAGTTCCTTTTGATTTCTTTTCTTTGATTACCTTCTCAGGCATCTCTTGCTTTTTGTGTCTGGATGTCAAATTTTCTATTCAACTCCGGTTTTTTCCTCAAGAATGCTTGAAAGTCCTCTATTCCACTGAATGACCATATTTTCCCCTGAAACAAAATACTCAGTTTTGCTGGGTAGGTTACCCTTGGGTTCATTCCCAGCTCTTTTGCCCTCTGGAATATCATATTCCATGCCCTTTGATCCCTCAGTGTAGAAGCTGCCAGAATAGCTGTGCTATTCTGATTGTGTTTCCACAATATTAAAATTGTTTCTTCCTGGATGCTTGTAGTATTTTCTCCTTGATCTGGGGATTCTGGAACCTGGCTATAATATTCTTGGGAGTTTTCTCTTTGGGATCTTTTTCAGGAGGTGATCTGTGGATTCTTTCAACCTCTATTTTGCCCTCTGGATCTAAAACATCAGGGCAATTTTCCTTGAGAATTTCTTGAAGGGTGATTTCTAGGTTCTTTCTTTGATCATGGCTTTCAGGTAGTCCAATAATTTTTAAATTGTCTCTCCTGGATCTATTTTCCAGGTCAGTGGTTTTTCCCATGAGATATTTCACATTGCCTTCTAATCTTTCGTTTGTTTGGATCTGCTTAACAGCATCTTGATTTCTCATAAAGTCATTAGCTTCCATTTGCTCCAGTCTAACTCTGAAGGAATGAATCTCCTCAGTGAACTTTTGAGACTCTTTTTCCATCTGGCAAATTCGACTTTTTAAGGCATTCTTCTCCTCATTGCCCTTTTGGGCCTCCTTTGCCATTTGAGTTAGTCTATTTTTTAAGGTGTTGTTTTCCTCAGTCAGGCTGTTGACCCTCATTTCATACTTTTCCTGCATCCTTCTCATTTCTCTTTCCAATTTTTCCTCCACTTCTCTTATTTGATTTTTAAAGTCCTTCTTAAGGTCCTCTATGGCCTGCAACCCACTCATGTTTTCCCCTGGGGCTTTTGGAGCAGGACTTCTGACCTCACAGTCCTTTTCCCGCTCTATGCCCCCAAAATAGGAGTCTAGGGTTGCATTTTTCTGTTTAATTTCTTTCCTTTGCCTTGGCATGTTGCCACTTAATTACTTGACTTTTGGGCTTGTTGCCACACTATGGCTCTGCTGCCAGCAGCGAATTTTCATCCCGAACGTGTGGGGAACAACTTCCATTTCTGGAATCTGTAAACCCACCCACGACTTCCACCCTAGATCACAATCCAGATCCAGGGAGGTTAAAGCAAGAGTGATTACCTCCCAAGACTGATTGCTAGATCTCCCTACAGTTCTCAGGCCAGGAGCTGGAGCTGCCTCTGAAAACTACAAAATGGCGTGTCTCCTCAGCAGCTTCTAGCCCCCAGGGGAGGAAGCCAACACATTCCCCAAATACTGGTCCCAAAGTCCATAGGGCACTAACCTCTCACTTTGTCCTAGGAATGTCTATGTTGATAATTCTGGAATCTCCACAGTTGCTGGTGTTCTGGGGTCTCTCCAGCTGGCTGCTGGCCCTGCTACCCTGGCGCTAAAACCTCGGCTCATGGGGACCTGGGCTTAGCTCGGCTCGGCTCCCCAAGCTCTGCTTGCTGCATGCTGCTGGCTCCCAGGCCACTGTGCTGGTCCTTCCTGCAGGGCTGCTGGGCTGTGCTCAGCGGGAGGTTAGCTTCTCTGTGTGATTCTGTGGGTGCTGGGGCTCCAGAAGTTGTTCAGAGTCCCCTTTTACATAGTTTGGAGGAAATCTGTGGGCAGAGTGGCTTGGATGAGCTGTTTCTACTCTGCCATCTTGGCTCCGCCCCCCTGGGCCCCACAAAACTATTTTTGAAGTTTTAATTACTATTAAAAAAATTGGGGATGAACAAGGAAAATGTATTGGAAAAAGTGGAATTGGGCTGATCCTTGAAAGCCTATGCAGGATTGGGCCCTTGTTGTATCCTGCATCTTCCTCCCTTGTCTCATTATAGTATAGGGATTATGCCACCAGAGCATAATTGCAGGTTTTTTTATCCTTTGAATGTTCTCTAGCTTTTAAGTTGCTTTTGTAAAATGTGGTACACTGAACAGAATGTAATACATCAAATGTGAACTTCCTAAGACAGAGCATAGAACAACTATGCCTCTCAATGCCACCCAGAATTCATTTAACCTGAAGTTTCTTAAGCCACCTTCCCTCTCCTTTAATATTTTTTTCATGTTGTCATCTAGGCATGCTTCTTCCATCCGGTACTTATACAGTTGTTTTTGGTACTCAAGTTCAAGGCATTACATTTCTCTCTATTAAGTGTATTTCATCATTTTAGATTCAGCTCATCCTTCTAAGCTATTGAGCTATTTTTGGAACCTGGGCCTATCATCCAAAATGTTACCTATATATTGTAGTTCAAGAGAGAACAAAGTAATTTTTTCAGACCTAGTCTTTCTCTTTCTAATATGTGATCCAGGCTCTAACCACGGCTCTCTCTGTTGAGAACTCTATCTCTTTCCCTTTCCTCCATTTTGGATCCCTTCATATCTCTAATCTGCTCTGCTAAGAATCTTCCAGACTAGAAACTTCCAGTTTCCTAACTGATTAATATCACTTTGTCTGTGTCCTCAGGGGTATGAAACACAATCAGATCTATCTAAGTGGGATCCAAACCCTCCCTAAAAAAGCCTGATCACTTTTGATACCAAAAGTGTCTTACTGCACAGAAAGAAGGCAGATGTAGAAGTTCTAGTGGGAAGCTGGCATACCCATGCATCAAAGTCCTGGGAATTAAGATAACTGGGAATTCCAAACTCCTTCCATGGCCTGAAGCTTACTTTGCATGAAGAGGTTCCCTGGCATTATTTCTTCTCCATTATGCTTAAGAGATGTCAGACCTGAACCAATCATGGGAAGTTGAAGGATTATCCTAGTTTGGGAAATATCTAATGCTGTGCCATTTTGGGGAAGGAAGCTACTCTAGTGCCCCTTCTTCATTGTCCCTTCCTCCACCTCTGTGCTCTCCTGCTTGTTTTCAGTTTAGTCACATGGCATTTCCTTAAATACAGTAAAAAGAATGGCCTACGGTTTCCAGCATGTTGAATCAAAGTCCCTGTTCCAGCAATAGACTCTGATACTAATCAATCAGTCAGTCAATAAGGATTTATTAAGTGTCTTCTATGTGCCAGGAACTGTGCCAAGTACTGGATACTGACTTGTGTGTTAACTGTGAAAATCCGATATGCACACTATCTATATCTACATATGAGTCATTGATAAGAATATTCCACAGTCCAGGGTCTATGATAGATGTCTAGGGAATTCCACTAGAGACCTTCTAATAAATTTCCCTATTAATCATCAATTTTGTACTCCATCATTTGACCAACAAGGAATCTTTATCTAAATTCCATCTAACCTACATTTGTTTATCTTATTTTCAAGGAAACCATGAAATACTTCATTATGTTCTGTGGTTAAAGACTAGCTAAGCTAAATCTCCCACCTTCACTTCCCATGCTGGTCTATCGATCCCATCACAAAAAAGATTTGCTGAAGCATAATCCAACTGGCTATTTTAGCAAACAGCATAAATATATGTCTTTGGAATAAGTCCTATGCACCAGGAGCACACAGATGCTAAATGACTTCTTCAAGATTAGGGAGGTGGCCTTTAAACCTAAATCTTTTTGTATCCAAGCCCACCATTGTATCTGCTATCACAATGGTTTCATATTCTCTTTCTCTTATGAGCATGGATTGAATTAGCAGGGAACTGAGTTGTTCAAGGGTACATTAAGGCACCGAGGAGTTGGTTTAGATTACTTTTGTGGTCCATTTCAGAGAGTTAGATGGTATAGTGGATAGAATATTGGGTCTGGAATCAGAAACATTCATCTTTCTAAATTGAAACTTGACCTCAAACACTTACTAGCTGTGTGATCCTGGGCCAATCACTTAACCCTGTTTGCCTCAGTTTTCTCACCTGTAAAATGAGCTGAAAAAGGAAATGGCAAACACCCTAATATCTTTGCCAAGAAGATCTTAAATGGGGTCACTTAGAGTCAGACATTACTGAAATGACTTGAACAACAGCAAAGATCTGTTTCAAAACTAGAGTTTGATGAGTCTAAGATTCTAGAATTTTAATTGGATTCTAAGACTAAAATACTTTGTGCACATTGAATAAAGCAGCATCTTATATACTTGATGGTGGCGGGCGACAGGTGAGGAGTTGAGGAATGGAGGGGAGCTGCTGGAAACAGACCGCCCCCTTCACAATTTTTCTAAGGGCTGGCCTTACAGGATGTAATTTTCTCAGTGTCAATATTGGGGGAGACCAGGGAGGGCAGAGAGATTTCAATTCCAAATGGCAGTTGAAAGACTCAGATAATGTACACACTCTGAACTGCAAAAGTTCCATTCAGCAAAGCTGAGTAAACAAACGTTCACATTGGACTCTGGCAAACTATCCCCTGCCTGATAAGTAAATTGAAAGACTGAAGGTTCATTATTAATTATAATAATCCCTTACATTTGACTAGGGCTTTATAAGGGCTTTCATGTACCCTTTTTTGTCTGATTCTCAATGTAGCCCCTTGAGGTAACCAGAGTAATAATTGTTACCTCAATTTGGAGATGAGGAAACATTGGCCTGGAGTTGTGAAGTGACTTTTCCAAGAACACACAGTTTAGTTGCTGAGTCTAGACTCAGGTTTCCCAGTTCTTTGGCCAGGGCTGGATTAGTTGACACTTAGGAAATCTAAGGTCCAAACAACCAGGAGTTTTAAGGAGTTTGGTCTTCATTTGTGTGAATAGGTCTTCAATGACTCCTTCCACCTTATACCATTAACCCTAAAATTTTCTACATGGCTTAAACAGATAAAATCTCAGAGTTGGAAGGCACCTCAGAATCCATCTATTCCAATACATGACTGCACAAGGTTTTCCTCTATCATCAACCTGACAAGCAGTCATTACTTCTTTTCAACTTGAAATACATAATTTCTTTCTCGTCTTCTGTCTTCCCATTAGAATTTAGAGACATTGCAGGGCTTCACAATTAAAAAAAATTAGGCCAACAAGAGAAACTTTATAAATTTGTGTGAAGGGAAACTCATTACCTCCTGAAGCAATCCATTCTACTTTGTCTTGACTCTACTTGTTAGAAAGTTTTTCATTGGCTCAGTCTAAGTGTGCCTCTATGAAATCTACCCATTATTTCTTGTTCTCTGAGGCAAAGCACAACTAATTTAATTCCCATTCTATAGGATATCCCTTAAAATAATTGGAGAAACCCATCATGTTCCCCCTACCCAGTCTTCTCTTCTCCAGGATACATACGCAATTTCTTTAAATTGCCCTTGTATGGAGTGAAAATTCTTTAGTTTATGTCCACACTTCTTAGCATTCTTTAGTTTGCCAGTATCCTTTCTATTCCTAAAACATGGCACCTAGAACCAAACACAGTATTTGGATCATAGTCTGACTAGGGCACCAGACAGTGGGAATATTATCTCCTAAATACTGCATCTTACAACTCTCTTTATACTAAAGATTATATTATACTTAGCTGCCGTGTTGTACTCTTGATCCTGATTGAACATTCAATACATCCCTTTCAGGCAACTTTTACATAACCTTGTCTCCTTCATCTTGGTCTTGAAAAATTAATTCCTTGAACCCAATTTAAGATTAACTAACTTCCTTCAAGGCCATTCCTATAGCATTCCTTCCATGATACTGTGGTACAAGTATTAGATTTGGAGTCAGTGTGCATGAGTTCAAATATCTCCATGTCTTTTTATTCTTGTTTGCCCTTGGACAAGTCACAACTCTGACTTTCAGTTTCCTTATCTGTAAGATTGGATTAGAAGACTCTAAGTTCCTTCCCAAAACTAAATGTTGCAAAATACCTCAAAGTTGTTTTAGTCCAAATCACCTTTATTTTCTTGTCATATTAGTGAATAATCTGGAAAATAAAGGTGATTTTTTTTCTATTTCTTCAAATACTAATTGATTGTTCATTTGAAAATAAGTCTAAAGACAAAGTATGGAAAAAAAAAAATTATGGAATTGTAAGGAGATGTCCTGAGTTTGAATCCTGTCTTTGGCACTGTATGACATTGCACATATGAGATTTGACCTTTCTAGGCCTGTTTTCTTATCTTTAAAATATGGATTGAGTTACTGAAAAGCTTTTACACTAGCCAAATCAAATTAACTCGGATAAAAAAGTAAAATTCTCAAAAATTAAATTTAGACTATTAATAATCCTTTGAAACATTGATCCAAATGACTAATAACAAGAGACATGTAAATCAAAATTATTCTGAGATTTCACATCACTTCCAGCAAAATGAAAGTTAAGAGTCAATACTAGTAAAACAGTGGGAAAAGAGGCCTACTGAAACACTCTTGGTGGCAATGGAAATAGGTTTAACCAAACAGGAAAACAATTTGAAATTATGCTAAAAATATGGCTACAGTGTGTATATCTCTTTGACCTAAAGAAGCCTACTGTTAAATTCCATGGAGGTCACAGACCGAAAAATAATGTGTCATAGACATCTAAATGTCAATTCATATATCCTGCTGCTAAGCATTTGCTTTTTTCACACATGTCTCCTTCTCCTTCTTCTTGGAAGAATACTCAAATCAAACCATTGCTTTTGAAAGGGGTATGGTAATCCATTTCCTTACATGTCCCTAGAATCAAAGATTCCTCCCTGACCACCAATACCTTATATGTGTTCTCTCCCTCCAATCTCCATTAGAATGTAAGCTCCTGGGGCGGCTAGGTGGCGCAGTGAATAGAGTGCCAGCCCTGGAGTCAGAAGGACCTAGCCGTGTGACCTTGGGCAAGTTACTTAACCCCAATTGCCCTAAAAGGGGTGGCTAGGTGGCGCAGTGAGTAAGAGCGCTGGCCTCGGAGTTGGGATGACCCAAGATCAGATCCGGCCTCAGAAAATGAGCACCCACGCATAAATAATGCCTAGCCGTGTAACCTTGAGCAAGTTACTTAACCCCAATTGCTTTAGAAAAAAAAAAAAAGAATGTAAGCTCCTTGTGGGCAGGGACAAATTTACTTCTGTATTTGTATATTATGTGCCTAAGTGGCACCTGGCATACAGAAGGCACTTAATTTTTTTATTAACTATCTAATTAATTCATCATTCATAACAGGACTTTTATAGTAGCAAGCAACTAGAAAACAAAACCATTTCCTATCAATTATGAATGAATAAATCGTGATGAAGGAATGCAATGGCAGCTAGATGTCACAGTGGATAGAAAATAGCTCTTGGAATAAGGAATACCCACCTTCAAATCGCTGTATGATCTTGACCAAGTAACTAAATCTCTGTCTGTCTCAATGTCTTCATCTGAAAAATGGAGATAAAGATGATGCTTATTTCCCAAGCTATTGGTGAGGCCCAAAAGTCTTTTTTAACATATGTGAAGTGTTTTAAAACCTTAAAGCACTATATAAATGCTAGTTACTTTTATTTTATTAATGTTCTCTAAGACAAGATTGGATATGAAGAATTTAGGGAATCAAAGGAAAACTTAAAGTAATGCAAAATGAAATATGTAGCACTAGGAAAGTATTATGCACTGTAACTGTAATAATATAAATGGAAAGAACCAAAAAAGTAAAGAGAATACAGTATAATTATAATCATCAAGTTTTTCTGTGGATAAGAGATGAGAAAATTGTGCTTTCTTTCCTCTTTTGCAGAAACAGGGGATCATGGGTATGGGACTTTGGATAGGCCATAAGGACTATTCTACAAGAATCTATCCATAAAGACTCAGCTGATGTGTTCCTTAGTTCTGCTGAATGGCCCTTTTTGTTAAAAGATCTGGCTCTTTGTGGAAGGGAAGGGAAGAGAAATATTCAGAAATGAAAGGGATGTAAAAACAAAAGACATTAACAAACTGTCCTTTAAAAGAGCAAAATAGAGGGATTGTACTGAAGGATTAAATTTACGTCATTAATTTCTCATAGTAGATAAAATACTGACTTTAGAGACAGGGAGTATTGAGTTCAAATCTTGCCTCAGATACTAGCTGTGTGATATTGATCAAGGCACTTAAGCTTCTCTCAAACTCAGTGTTCTTACCCATAAAATCGGGATAATACTAAGTACCATTTGCAGGTGGTTGTGAGCATCAACTATGTTGTATGTATATGTACATGTACATGTGAATGTACATATGTATTTTGCAAATATTTAAATGCTAGTCATTACTATTATGATTTGAAGGTAGAAAAAAATCCATCTATACCTATTAATATCTGTCATTTGCATGGGCATTTGTGTCTGCAAAACAGTTCCAATGTTATTTAATTTGATTTTATTGAAGCTCTGTGTGGTAGCTGATGCTGATAGCATTATCTTCATTTTGTAGAAAGAGGAAAAAAAAAACTATGGCTAAATGAGTTTCAATGATTGGCCCAAGAAAAGATATATAGCAAGTTTTGGAGATGCGATACAAACCTAGACCCCTCTTGACTGCAAATACAATGTTCTGTCCACTCTACCTTGTTAATTACATATTCAGAGGCTATTGTTATCAAAGGCTGGATTATCAGTTTAATAGTCCTGACATACACAGGAACTTAATTGACTTCTTTTGATCATTCTATAATAAGATCGGTTGAAAGAAATGGAAATATTTAACTCAAAGTTAAGAGAAGACTTAAGCTAGATATAGATACTGCCTTCAAATATTTATTCTGTTGGGCCCTAGAAAGGAGGAAAAGGAGTAATGGGAGAAAATCAGAAGAAGCAGATTTTTGTTCAAAATAAGGAAAAAAAATTCCCATCCTGTCTCCAAATGTCATGGACTTCCTTGAAGGTTAGACCCTCAAGAGTTGTTCTTGTGGAAGTTAACTCACAACCACATAGGATTAGTATAGGTAGAGCCATGCTTTAGACAACAGGATAAAATATATGACCTCTGAGGGGCCTTCTAACTCAGAGATTCTATTACTTAGACCTATGAGGAGTGGTCAAGATATCTGACCTGGCCATTTGCTTCCTGTGGGAAAGGTTATTGTTGATTTCTTATGTTGTCCATGGGAAGGCATGACAGATTGTAACTTATCCCAGTGACTCTTGCAGAACTGTAGATTTAGAGATGGGAAAACATTTGGAGATCATCTAACCTAGGCCCTTCATTGTACTGGTGAGGAAAATCAGATCCAATGAAAGAAAATGACACGGCTAAGGTCACACATTTTAAGCCTTATATAAATACTAAAGATGATGATGATGATGGTGATGATGATGATGATAATGGTGATTGATGATGATGATATGTCAGAGCTAGGATTTGTTCCCTCAGATTGAGTACTCTTTCCATTGTATTACTCTGACTTTACCTTCTCTCTCCCACAGCTTGTCAGTTGTGCTCCCTCAATCTGTGCATGTTTGCCAGGTATCACTACTACAAGTCTTAGGAAGGGGCTGGCATCTTTCACTATATGTTCATGTTAACTTTTCATTCTTTCAAATTCCTGCCTCTCCCTTAGTGACTCGACCAATTCAAGAACCAGGCTTTCTTTAGGTGGAAAAATAGCAAATGTATATTGCCATAATAATAATGATGATGAAGATCCAGCATTTATGCAGAACTTTAAGGTGCATTTACAAAACACTTTACATATGTCATCTAATTTGATACAACAATCTTATGAGGTATGTGCTATCATTATCATCATTTTACATATGAGGAATCTGAGGCTCAGAGGGCTAATTGACTTGCTCAGTTTCACTCAGATAGTGGATTCTTTTTTTTTTTTTTAAGCGATTGGAGTTATGTAACTTTTTCAAGGTTACATGGCCAGTCATTATTTATGTGTGGGTGCTCATTGTATGAGGCCAGATTCTATCCCGGGTCGTCCCAGCTCCAAGTCCGGCACTCTTACTCACTGCACCACCTAACCGCCCCTCATATAGTGGATTCTTTTTTTTTTAAACAAATGCTTTATTAACTTCTGTTTTACATCATTCATTTCCACCAGATTTTGAGTTACAATCATTTTCCCCCCATTATTCCCCTACCCAACCTCCCAGAATAGCAGTCCCACAAGATATCGCT
This sequence comes from Gymnobelideus leadbeateri, assembly GCA_011680675.1. Classification (NCBI taxonomy): domain Eukaryota; kingdom Metazoa; phylum Chordata; class Mammalia; order Diprotodontia; family Petauridae; genus Gymnobelideus; species Gymnobelideus leadbeateri. The sequence continues at coordinate 54,962 of WOXC01004588.1, forward strand.
TCCTCCAATCTGCTCTCTCCCATACCTTCTCCCATACCCCATCGACTTTTCCATTAGAGGAAGGTGAATCTTTGTGTCCCAATGCCTGCACATCTTATCTCCCTATTACAAGCAAAAGAGTATTAATAATAGTATTTATATATCTTTGAAACATTTAATGTTATGACCTTGAATTTCAGATCCATTTCCTTCCTCCCTTGTCACCCATTCCTTCTTGGGATATAAGTAATTCAGTATATGTTGTACATATCTAGTTATGCAAAACATTATCATAGTAGATATATTGTACAAGTCTGCTTATAATTCCCTCCCACTCATCCCACCCCCCACCTGGTCCATTCCCTACATGATCCTGTCCCTCTTCTATAGTGGGTACTTCTGACCTACCCTCCCCCCAAGGATGCCCTCCCATCCATCATCCCTCCTCTCATACCCCTTCCCCTATCCTGCTGCAGGTTGAGATATCCCATTTAGTATGTATGTCATTCTCTGCCTGAACCAAATTCAATGTGAATGTGGTTTTGCCTTTTTTGCCTTCCTATTCTCCCCCTCCCTTGCAACCACTTCCCCTTGCTTCTTCTACATGGGATAGTTTACCCTACCCTGTCTCTCCCCATCTCCTCTTGCCACTTTCCTCTCTCACCTCATAATTTCATCCCTTGAGTATTCTCCCTTCCCAACAAATTCAACCTATGCCCTCTATCCATATATAACTGTAACCATATATACACACATTCACATATGTATTCATATGACCACACCCCCTTCTTCCATTATTTTCATAGTGAGAAATATATCATCAGTCACAGTTATTGCTTTTCCATATAGGAATGTAAATAGTTCAACTTTGATAAGTTCCTTTTGATTTCTTTTCCCTGATTACCTTCTCAGGCATCTCTTGCTTCTTGTGTCTGGATGTCAAATTTTCTATTCAATTCTGGTTTTTTCCTCAAGAATGTTTGAAAGTCCTCTATTCCACTGAATGACCATATTTTCCCCTGAAACAAAATACATAGTTTTGCTGGGTAGGTGACCCTTGGGTTCATTCCCAGTTCTTTTGCCCTCTGGAATATCATATTCCATGCCCTTCGATCCCTCAGTGTAGAAGCTGCCAGGTCATGGGCTATTCTGATTGTGTTTCCACAATATTGAAGCTGTTTCTTCCTGGTTGCTTGAAGTATTTTCTCCTTGATGTGGGGATTCTGGAACCTGGCTATAATATTCCTGGGAGTTTTCTTTGGTGGATCTTTTTCAGAAGGTGATCTGTGGATTCTTTCAACCTCTATTTTGCCCTCTGGATCTAAAACATCAGGGCAGTCTTCCTTGTGAGTTTCTTGAAGGGTGATTTCTAGTTTCTTTCTTTGGTCATGGCTTTCAGGTAGTCTAATAATTTTTAATTTGTCTCTCCTGGATCTATTTTCCAGGTCAGTGGTTTTTCCCATGAGATATTTCACATTGCCTTCTAATCTTTCGTTTGTTTGGATCTGCTTAACAGCATCTTGATTTCTCATAAAGTCATTAGCTTCCATTTGCTCCAGTCTAACTCTGAAGGAATGAATCTCCTCAGTGAACTTTTGAGATTCTTTTTCCATCTGGCAAATTCGACTTTTTTAGGCATTCTTCTCCTCATTGCCCTTTTGGGCCTCCTTTGCCATTTGAGCTAGTCTATTTTTTAAGGTGTTGTTTTCCTCAGTCAGGCTGTTGACCCTCATTTCATACTTTCCTGCATCCTTCTCATTTCTCTTTCTAATTTTTCCTCCACTTCTCTTATTTGACTTTTAAAGTCCTTCTTAAGGTCCTCTATGGCCTGCAACCCGCTCATGTTTTCCCCTGGGGCTTTTGGAGCAGGACTTCTGACCTCACAGTCCTTTTCCCGCTCTATGCCCCCAAAATAGGAGTCTATGGTTGCATTTTTCTGTTTCCTTTGCCTTAGCATGTTGCCACTTAATTGCTTGACTTTTGGGCTTGTTGCCACACTATGACTTTAAGGCCAGATAGAGGAATTTTTGTCCGGAACATGTGGGGGGCAACTTCCATTTCTGGCAAGCTGTAAACCCACCCACGACTTCCACCCTAGATCACAATCCAGATCCAGAGAGGTTAAAGCAAGAGTGATTTCCCCCCAAGACTGATTGCTGGATCTCCCTACAGTTCTCCGGCCAGGAGCTGGAGCTGCCTCTGAAAACTACAAAATGGCATGTCTCCTCAGAAGCTTCTAGCCCCCAGGGGAGGGAGCCGACGCATTCCCCCAAAAACAGGTCCCAAAGTCCATAGGACACTAACCTCTTACTTTGTCCTAGGCATATCTGTGTTGACAATTCTGGAGTTGCCACAGCTCCTGGTGTTCTGGGGTTCCTCCAGCCAGCTGCTGGCCCTGCCGCCCTGGGGCTAAAACCTGGGCTCACGGGGACCTGTGCTTGGCTCGGCACCCCGAGCTCTGAGTGCTGTTCCCTGCCAGGTCCCAGAACGCTGCGCTGGTCCTTCCTGCAGTGCTGCTGGCCTCTCCTCAGGGGGAGGTTAGCTTCTCTGTGTCGTTCTGTGGGTGCTGGGACTCCAGAAGTTGTTCAGAGTCCCCTTTTACATAGTTTGGGAGGAATCTGGGGGCAGAGTGGCTTGGACGAGCTGTTTCTACTCTGCCATCTTGGCTCTGCCCCCCATATAGTGGATTCTTAAGGCAGGATTCAAGTCTTTTTTACTCTAAGTCCAACATTTATGGACTATACCATGAATAGGACTAGACTTTGAGTGAGGACATCTACATTGAACCACTTACAAACTATCTAACCTTGGCTAAGTCATTTCCCTTTCCCTTACCTTACTTTAAACCTTTTGTAAAATTTTTAGTATTGTTCTAAATGATTTCCAAAATCTTTTTCATTTCTCATAATATATGACCATATATAGATGTAATTTGTTAGCATTCTTACTAAAGGCAAGCAATTGTCTGAGAATAATAGTATCCAAATGAATGTGAGCTCATTTTGTCAATGAGTTCTCCAATTTGACTTGTTAGTTTCACAATTTTAATCCCTGTTCTAGGCCTAACCTGACATCTTCTTGATTTGGGGAATAAGCCTCAGCTGTGGACAGCTCCCTTTTTCTGCTTGTGTGTCACACGATATAAAGTGGGTTCCTTGATCCAAAGAAAAGCAACTAAGAAGAGGAGATAAATTAACCTTTGGCCCTGAATAGTCATATAAAGATGAACAAAACAGGACTTAAACAGTGCTAGGTATTTGGAATAGCCATTCAGACAAAGGGTATGCTATTACATTCCAAAGAACCTCACCACCAGTTTGATCCTATAAGATCCAATCAGCCTTGGTACTCATATCCCATTAGTACCCCCATGTCCTTCCCTGATTGGAAAGCAGAAGCAAAGAGCTCTCCCAATGCCTCAATTAAGGAAACGGTCCAGGTCAGTAATTTCTTCATTTCTCACCATCCTGCTCTCTTTTAGACTTCTCCATCATGTCCCTACTGGGTACTATTTCCTATTCCTCCATTTTCTTCATCTTATTTATTGTCTTTCCCCAATAGATTGCAAGTTCCATGGATGCAAGGGTTTTCCTTTTTCAGATTTGAATTTGTAGTGTTTAGCACAGTGCCTGGCACATAGTAGAAATGTAATGTTTATTGACTGACTGACTCTTTCCTAACCAACCCAGGACATGGAGTCATTAGTAGAAATGTAAAGATGGGGCATGAAAAATGCTAGCACTCTATAGATGTCAAGTCCCCTTATATATTCATATAATCGCCTTATAGGTTTATGCAAATCTAAGACTTTGAAATTACTTTCTAGCTTTCAGGAAAAGAAATGGGGGCACATCTATCAGTTCTAAAACACAAATCTCCTCAACTTGCTCCATTAAATGAAATCCCAGCCAGGATGGTGGGTTTTTAATATAATTAGGCCACTTTTCAAACAAAAGTTTTAGTTAGCAGTGAGAATTCCATAAGCATAGCATCTCAGGGTTGGAAGAAGTTGCAAATTTCATCTAGTCTAAACCCCAAATAATTAGAAATCCCAACAACACCATTGTCCACAAAGAATCATCTATATGCTGCTTAAATACCTGTAGGTATGAAAAGATAACTACCATGTAGGGTGTCTCAGAATCACAGGAATTTTAAAGTTGGAAGAGAATTTAGGAGTCATCTAGTGAAACCTGTAAGAGAATGAGACTCCCCACTAAAATATAGCAGATAAGAATTACCAAATATTTGCTTGAAGACCACTAGTTAGGGGAAATCCCCAACCTTCTGAGGCATCATTTTCTGTCTAGATAGGTCCAATCATTAGGCAGTTTTTCTTAACATCTGCTTCTATGACCTGATGAAAATTCCTTTTTCTATTCTTGCACAGTTCCCATCATAAGGAAGATTTTCTTCACATTGAATATAAATTGCTCCTCGATTCCAAACATACTAAGCTCCTCACTGCCATAACAACCAGCCTCTTTAGGAGAGGCTAGGAGGTGTAATAGAGTCATGAAGACATGAGTTCAAATCTTTACACATAGACACTTAGTGGTTGTGTGACAATGGGCTAGTCACTTAACCTCTGTGTTCCTCAATTTTCTCACCTACAAAATGGGGTTGACAATAGTACCCACTTTCCAGATTGTCGTGAGAATCAAACAAGATAATATTTGTAAAGAACTGAGCATAGTGCCTGCCACAGTGCATCAGAACTATGTAATAAATGCTTGTTTCTTTCCTTTATCAGATCATTCTCCAGTTGTGCTATAAGCCTTCAAATCACAGAATACCAGGATGTTAAACAATCAAAATTTCAAGTTGTCCAGAGAATGAGAGAAAGATGCACAGTTAGTATAAGACTGTGACAAGCCCTCCCAATCTACTTATTTAATGTCCTTCTTTTCTCTACTGTTGTCCTCTACTTACTTGAAAGCTATGACCCTGTTTTGTCTCCACAGTTTCATTTCCTGACTCATAGTCTGCCTCTCATATCAATTCCCTGATCAAGGAACAGGCATTTATAAAGCACCTATTATTTGTCATACACCATGCTTAGGTACTGGGGATACAAGGACAAAAATGAAACCCCTGCCCTCAATAAGATTACATTCTACAGGAAGAGATGACATATACATATAAAATATATACAATATTAAGATAAAGAATACAAAGAATGAGGACAAACTTTAGGGAATGATATCATCATAGTTGAATGTAAGGATTCATGCTTGAAATCAGGGATTCTAAAGATTAGTGGTGAGAAGGAAGTACATGCTAGGTCTTAGAGACAGGGCACAGGCACAGAGTTGGGAAATAGAGTATTTTGTTCAAGGAATGGCAAAGAGATTAAAATATAGAATAAAGGGGACGTTGAGAAGAAAACAAGGAAAATAAGGCTCATTATAATCCTCAAGAATTTCAATATTCACGTTTATAGCTTCTTTACTAATCTTATTAATTTGACAACTCCTGCAAATACAAAAATTCCCTCTCTACTCTATTTTGGCAAACTATGCTTCCAAATTTACCACCTCTCAACACTGTAATTTGACCCTCTTATTAGAACCTTTTCTATCTCTCACTTTTATTCCCATTAGATATATTTCATCCTTACCTTGGTACAGTGTAAAGAAATTTGAGTTTGAAGTAAGAGTGTGACCTTGGTCAAGTTACTCTCAGCCTTAGTTTCCTTGTTTTAAAATGATTTGATGTTGTCCAAGGTCCTTTACAACTCTAAACCTATTATAATTTGATGATTATGGGTTTTGTCCTTTTTCTACCAGTGTGTCTCTCTCACTGTCATTATTTACGTTCTTAGCAAGCCTTGATCAGCTTTTTCCACTTTAATTTTGAATTAGTTACAATGCTAGAATGTCTTGCTCTTCAAACCCTACACCCCAAGAAACAACACATGCACACACACACACACACACACACACACACACACACACACACACACACACACACACTTTCCCCACTTTCTACCTATGGTTTAGATTCCTTGAATAAACCTAAACATCATTTTCCCCCTCCATTCTTACTCCATGTCTGCTGAGAACCACAGGAGATCACTTAATCCTTCAGTCTGAACTAATTTCACACACTACCAATGCAGAGTATATAGTTTGGAGGTAGCATGGTACAGGGGAAGGCATGCTGTACTTTGAGTCTCATGATCCCAGTTTGATTCTTAGCATGGCCATTTAGGACCATGTGACTTTGTTTCCTCAACTGAAAAATTAGGAGTAGGGTTTTGAATGAATCAAAGGCTTCTTTCAGATCTTAAACAATGATCTGTGATTTGAAATTAAGCTAGGCTATCACTGTGGCTGGATAGTCCCAGAAACTCTGAGTTGGAAACACCTCAGAGGTCATTAAATCCAAAAAGTATGCCTAAGTAGAAATTCCCTTTCTCTATATCATCAACAGTTTGAGACCAACATAGGGCAGCTAGATAGTACAGTAAGTAGGATTGGATTTGAAGTCAAGAAGAACTAAGTTCAAATGTCATTTCAGACACTAGCTGTGTGACTAAACTCTGCTGCCTTTGTTCCATCATCTTAATAATGGAGACATGACTAGTACCCACTTCTCAGTGGTGTTGTGAGGACCAAATTAGATAACATTTTAAAGATTCCTGGCACATCATAGGTGCTTTAAAATGTTTGTTAACAAAATAAAAAAATGAAGCAAGTGATGGGGAACACACCATTTTCTGAGGCAGCCCATTTTACTTTTGGACTATTAATTAATAGAAAGTTTCTTCTTTGCACTGAGACAAATTTTATCTTGTGGAAGATTACACTCATCCTAATTCCTTTCCTGTCCTCTCTTCTCCCCTCCCTGTCCTCTCCTCCTCTCCTATCCTCTCTTCCCCCCTCCTCTCTTTCTATCTCCTCCTCTTCTCTTTTCTCTCCCTCAATTCTTTTCTCTTTACTTTCCTTTGGGGTGGAATGGCATCCCAAATGCTCCTACTCTACTCATATAGTCTTTTGTTTTTGCTTTTTTTTTTGAGGGGGGAAGGCAAGGCAATTGGGGTTAAGTGACTTGCCCAAGTTCACACAAATAGTCAGTGTTAAGAGTCTGAGGCCAGAATTGAACTCGGGTCCTCCTGACTCCAGGGTCTGTGCTCTATTCACTGCACTACCTAGCCTCCCCTACTCATATAAACTTGATGTTTCATTCCACACCCACAGTGACTGCTTCACACTTTTTCTCCTCTCTTCCTTCAACTAAGAGCACTTTACTCCATACATACATGTCAGTTGACTTAGTTTCCTACTTCACTGAGGGTATTTGGACCACATGACATAAATCCCTTCAGCTCTCTGTTGCATGTTCAATCTTCTCAGCATAATCACTCTCATCTTTCCTTCTTGTCCCTGAAACCACATTCTTATTAGTCATTGTAATGGCAAGCAAAGTAACATTTTGCTGCTTGTTTCAGCTATTCAAGTGCCTTTGAGCCTCACCTTTGAGTGTGTCAAGTCTTTGTTGTATCATTTGTGTTGCCCTTAATAGACCTAAGGAAGTTTGAAGACCTTTCTTGCCCTTAATAGGTCTAAGGTCATCACATGAAGCCCTCGGTGTGAGGAGCTTGCCAAAAAAGAATAGGAAGGGTGGAACAGTAAGGGCATAGCAGATAAAATCTTGAGCACAAGTTGGGACCAAGTAGAACTGAGAGGGAGTATGTTTGTGATGTCAGCACTCTGCCTGTCTTTTCTGTCTATGTTGATTGTACTTTATTAGAATGAAGAATTCTGTCTGTTAAAAAAGGACTTTACTGCTAATACAGAAGCCCTGAAAAAGGACTTTACAGCTGTTTACAGAAGTCCTGAAAGAGGACTTTACTGCTATTTACAGAAATCCACAAAGATGGTTTTACTACTATTTACAGAAGTCCTGGGACTTTACTGTTCATCTGTGTTTGATTTTTTTAGACAGAAGTTTTGTCTGTTGGTTTGTGTTACTTTGTCAGACAGAAAGTGAATTGAGATGATAGTGCCAACAATCGGTGTAAATATTGTTGTAGCTCTGTTAAGCTTGATGTGTGTAAATATTGCTGTAGTTCTGCGAAGCTTTGTCTTCCTAGAAACAGAAACCATGAAGGGCTTGGTGTGGAATAATCCCCATGGTCTGATATATAGAATTGGAGCAGAGAGCTGCCTGCATGTGAATCTAGGCAAGAGCTGGGAGCAGCCAGCCCATGGAAGAGGAGCTAGGGGCTTGAAGTCATCCTCAAGTTAAGATGAAAGAGGACTTTACTTGGATACTAGGTACTGACTGATGATATTGTAACTTAATGTGACCTAGGGGTGCATGGTGTTTGTACTGTTTGCTACCCCTTAAGGATGATTGGCTTAAGGATGATTACCCCTTAAGGATGATTGGAAGTCAGCCTAGAGTCAAGATGAATGAAGACTTTACCTGGGTACTCTATATTGATTGAGGAGATTGTGAATTACTGAATGATATGTTTTGTTTAAGACTATGTGGCCACCTTAGTAATAAATTGTTATATTATATTGTTGTGAATGTTGTGCTTTACTTTCCTGAAAGTCTTGCTTTAGTTTATTACTGAAAAAATAGAGAGCTCACTATACTATATGATTAGATGCTTAAAGTTACTCACAGTTGGGGCGGCTAGGTGGTACAGTGAGTAAGAGAGCCGACCTTGGAGTTGGGATGACCGGGGATCGAAACCGGCCACAGAAAATGAGCACCCACACATAAATAATGACTAGCCATGTAACTTTAAGCAAGTTACTTAACCCCAATTGCTTTAAAAAAAAGTTACTCACAGCAGCAGTCCTCAGGAGAGCTGTTAATGATTGGCTTTACATTCTCCAATGCTAATCCCTTATCCTTCATGTTAGAGCTTACCTCATTCTATCTACTTCCTCCATGACTAAGATTCCACCATTCATTCTCCCATTTCCATGAAACCTGTTCCTTGCCACTGATTCTTTTTGGTACACTTAAAAGCAAGCTTGCATCCACACAATCCAATAAAATCCTTCCATTAATCCCCTCAACCCAATCTCCCTACTAACCATTTATTTCTCTTTTCTTCACTGGCAAACATGTTGAAAACGTTTTCTATTTTATTCAACTTAAATCAATAAGCATTTATGAAGCACCTAGCATGTGAAAAGCATTGTGGTGGACACTTGGGAAACAGATATAGCATTAAAAAAGTTCCTGTTCGATCCAAGCCACTCTGCCCCCAGATTCCCCCCAAACTATGTAAAAGGGGACTCTGAACAACTTCTGGAGCCCCAGCACCCACAGAACGACAAAGAGAAGGTAACCTCCCACTGAGGACAGCCCAGCAGCCCTGCAGGAAGGACCAGCGCAGCAGTCTGGGAGCCAGCAGTGCGCAACGCGCAGAGTGCAGGAAGCGGAGCCAAGCGGAGCCCAGGTCAGTGTGAGCCAAGGTTTTAGCCCCAGGGCGGCAGGGCCAGCAGCTGGCTGGAGGAACCCCAGAACACCAGCAGCCGTGGCGACTCCAGAATTATCAACATAGACATGCCTAGGACAAAGTAAGAGGTTAGTGTCCTATGGACGTTGGGACCTGTTTTTGGGGGAATGCGTCGGCTCCCTCCCCTGGGGGCTAGAAGCTGATGAGGAGACACACCATTTTGTAGTCTTCAGAGGCAGCTCCAGCTCTTGGCCTGCAATTAATTGTATGGAGATACAGCGATCAGTCTTGGGGGGTAATCGCTCTTGCTTTAACCTCACTGGATCTGGATTGTGATCTAGGGTGGAAGTCGTGGGTGAGTTTACAGCTTGCCAGAAATGGAAATTGCCCCCCACACGTTCCGGACAAAAATTCCTCTATCTGGTCTTAAAGCCATAGTGTGGCAACAAGCCCAAAAGTCATGTAATCAAGTGGCAACATGCCAAGGCAAAGGAAACAGAAAAATGCAACCCTAGACTCCTATTTTGGGGGCATAGAGCAGGAAAAGGACTGTGAGGTCAGAAGTCCTGCTCCAAAAGCCCCAGGGGAAAACATGAGCGGGTTGCAGGCCATAGAGGACCTTAAGAAGGACTTAAAAATCAAATAAGAGAAGTGGAGGAAAAATTGGAAAGAGAAATGAGAAGGATGCAGGAAAAGTATGAAATGAGGGTCAACAGCCTGACTGAGGAAAACAACACCTTTAAAAAATAGACTAACTCAAATGGCAAAGGAGGCCCAAAAGGGCAATGAGGAGAAGAATGCCTTAAGAAGCTGAATTTGCCAGATGGAAAAAGAATCTCAAAAGCTCACTGAGGAGATTCATTCCTTCAGAGTTAGACTGGAGCAAATGGAAGCTAATGACTTTATGAGAAATCAAGATGCTGTTAAGCAGATCCAAGCAAATGAAAGACTAGAAGGCAATGTGAAATATCTCATGGGAAAAACCACTGACCTGGAAAATAGATCCAGGAGAGACAATTTAAAAATTATTGGACTACCTGAAAGCCATGATCAAGGAAAGAACCTAGAAATCACCCTTCAAGAAATTCTCAAGGAAAACTGCCCTGATGTTTTAGATCTAGAGGGCAAAATAGAGGTTGAAAGAATTCACCGATCACCTCCTGAAAAAGATCCCAAAAAGAAAACTCCCAGGAATATTATAGCCAGGTTCCAGAATCCCCAGATTAAGGAGAAAATACTACAAGCAGCCAGGAAGAAACAATTTCAATATTGTGGAAACACAATCAGAATAGCCCAGGACCTGGCGGCTTTTACACCGAGGGATTGAAGGGTATGGGATATGATATTCCAGGGGGCAAAAGAACTGGGAATGAACCCACGGGTCACCTACCCAGCAAAACTGAGTATTTTGTTTCAGGGGAAAATATGGTCATTCAGTGGAATAGAGGACTTTCAAGCATTCTTGAGCAAAAAACTAGAATTGAATAGAAAATCTGACATCCAGACAGAAGAAGCAAGAGATGCCTGAGAAGGTAATCAGGGAAAAGAAATCAAAAGGAACTTCTCAAAGTTGAACTATTTACATTCCTATATGGAAAAACAATAACTGTGAGTGATGATATCTTTCTCACTATGAAAATAATGGAAGAAGGGTGTGTGGTCATATGAATACATATGTGAATGTGTGTGTATATGGATAGAGGGCATAGGCTGAATTTGTTGGGAAGGGAGAATACTCAAGGGATGAAATTATGAGGTGAGAGAGGAAAGTGGCAAGAGGAGATGGGGAGAGACAGGGTAGGGTAAACTATCTCATGTAGAAGAAGCAAGGGGAAGTGGTTGCAAGGGAGGGAGAAAATAGGAAGGCAAAAAAGGCAAAACCACATTCTCATTGAATTTGGGTCAGGGAGAGAATGACATACATACTAAATGGGATATCTCAACCTGCAGCAGAATAGGGGGAAGGGGGATGAGAGGAGGGATGATTGATGGGAGGGCATCCTTGGGGGGAGGGGAGGTTGGAAGTACCCACTATAGAAGAGGGACAGGATCATGTAGGGAATGGACCAGGTCAGGGGTGGGATGAGTGGGAGGGAATTATAAGCAGCCTTGTACAATATATCTACTATGATAATGTTTTGCATAGCTAGACATGTACAACATATACTGAATTACTTATATCCCAAGAGGGAATGGGTGACAAGGTGTAGCAGCAAGCACCCCAATATCCCCAGGGTAGCTGCCAATATAGGTTCTTAGATCTGCTTTTCAGAAGGAAAGCAACTCAAAATGGGTTAACAAGCTTACTTTAATCAAACAAACACACATTACCTAGTTCAGGGGAAAAAGGTCAGCACCCCAAACTTCAGAGTTACAGAACTTACAGATCAAACAGACAGGTTTCCAAACTGTCCAAACATCATATCAATACCAAATCACAGTTACCAGAGAGGGAAGCATCAACATCTGGGTTTTCAAAGCCGGGGGGCTCTCAACAACGGCTTCCCAGAGTCTCATCTGGTCAAATCACACAACACTTCTCAAAGTGAGCCCCAAAGCAAAGCCTCTCCCCAGGGCTTATATAGCCTTCTCTTGGCTCAGAGAATGTAACAACCTCCTTGACCCACTGCCCAATCACAAAGTATCAAGGTGTGGGCTTTCCTGAAAAACAAGCCTCCCACCACAGGCTCCAGGTGCACTTAAGCTAGGGGCAGGGAAGATCTTTAAATCTGCATTTCCATTACACAAGGGTGGAAGGAAATGGATCTGAAATTCTAGGTGTTAAGATTAAATGTTTCAAATATATATAAATACTATTATTAATACTCTTTTCCTTATAATTGGGAGATAAGACGTGCAGGCATTGGGACACAAAGATTCACCTTACTCTAATGGAAAAGTTGAAGGGGGTATGGGAGAAGGTATGGGAGAGAGCAGATTGGAGGAAGCGATATCTTGTGGGACTGCTATTCTGGGAGGTTGGGTAGGGGAATAACTGGGGGAAAATGATTGTAATGCAAAATCTGGTGGAAATGAATGATGTAAGACAGAAGTTAATAAAGCATTTGTTTAAAAAAAAATTTCCTGTTCTCAAGGAACTTGTATTGGGAAAACATATAAACAGAATATATATATATATATATATATATATATATATATATATATATATATATACTTCTCTCATATATATATGTTTGCATTTGTATATACAAATATAATGTGATAATATTATAAATATGTGGGCATATACATATGCATATATGTACATATATACATGTCTGTATACATGCATGTATATGTACATATAATTGTATGTGTGGATTATGTATGTGAGAGAAGTAAAGACATGATAATTTGACAAATGAGAGAGCACTAATGTGTGTACTTATAAATAGGCCATGTGTTCTTAATAATAATAGTCATTTTAAAATGAATTTTGAATAGTGAACTGGATAGACTATGGGACTTCTCAATAAGACTGAGTTCAAATCTTTTCTCAGATGCTATCTGTATCATCTCCGATAAGTCACTTGACCCCTGTCAGCCTCAGTTTTCTTATTAGTAAAATGGAGATAATAGAATTTACCTCATAGTATTGTTAGGATTCAATGAGCTAACATGTACTGTGCAAAACCATCCTATTTAAAAATGCTAACTATGAAAAGAAACCTACTCTACTGGAAAGAACTCTAGACTTGTCATCTGAAGTTCAAGAGACTAACTCTGTCACTACTAGCTAAGTAACATTGATCAAGTGATATTACCTCTCTCAACCTTAGAATCTTTATCTCTAAGATAAAGTTACCTACTTCACCAGATCATTGTAAGGAAGGTTCTTTGTAACCTGTTTATCTTCATGTATATGCTAACTTTCATTATTTTTCTTGACAGGTACATAGCATCAAGTATCTTCATCTCTATTCATCTTGTCCTAGATTGATTTACATCTGGAAAGGGGCTAAGAGACTGTTAAAATCTGTTGTTATAATTGGGAAGTTAGGTGACACCTTAGACAGAGCACTTTGTCTGGAGTTAGGAACACTTGAATTAAAATCTGTGACCTTGAGCAAGTCACTTAATGTCTATTTACCTTAGTTTCCTCAGTTTTAAAATGGGAATCATAATTGCACCTACCTCCCAGAGTAGTTGTAAGGATCAAAAGAGATAATATTTGTAAAGTGCCTGGCACGTAGTAAGATAAGCATTATGTAAGCACTAGTTATTATTATTAAAAGAGGTAGTGAGGAGGCAGTAAAAAGAACATTGATCTCTGAAGTCTAGGCATCTGCCCCAGCTCTGATACTTACTAATGGAACGACCTAAGATAAGTCACTTGACCTCTCTGAGGGTTATGTTCCTAATTTATAATAAAGGAATAATCACCCTTGCACTCCCTACCTCACTGGGGTGATATAAGGATACCACTGGAATTCTTCAAGCAGTTGATAAATGTGAGCTCTATTATTAGTATCAGCTAAGTTCAACTCCCTCATTTCATAGAAGAAAAGGAAGCTCAGGGAGGGGAAATGATTTACCCAAGGCAATGAAGCAAAGCAGGACAAAGACTGGGAACAAAACCCAGGCCTCCTGACCCCAATTCCAGGGATCTCTTTGCTTTATACCTGGAAGAATCTTTCCGCCTCTGGTCATATCCGGTTACTTCATTTTATTTGCCTTAGAAACAGCCCTTAGTGCCTACAAGCCATTCTACCCCAAACAAGTTCTGGGTTTTGGGAATATCATTTTTTTTCTCAGTTGCCCCTTTTGCCACCCAGAACATGCCTTGAAAGGCTACTTTCTTGGGTCTGCTCATGATGCCAGGTTGAAAATGTAGTCCTTGGGGAAGGGGAAGAAGGAGACTACTGGCTGCTGGCCCATCAACTGTAAAACATGATAAGCTACTGATCAAAATTATTAAGCATTGTTGACAAGAAGACCAACCTAGCATTTATCTCCCAGTTATTTTAAAAATAGAACTTCTTCCCTTTGTGCCAGGGGCAAAGCAATAATTTAGATAATTGAAACTCTGAAATGTATGGAAGAAGGATCACCACAGTTTTCAGACTTTTCCCTCTCTTTGTTTATACGTGTGTATATGCACACACATGCATACACACACATAATCCACACATACAATTATATGTACATATACATGTATGTATACAGACATGCATGTATATGTACCTATATGCATATGTATATGCCCACGTATTTATAATATTATCACATTATATTTGTATATACAAATGCGAACATATATACACACACACACAGACACATACATACATATATAAATAAATAATTCTAGTTTTATGTACGTATTTACTTACTTGCCTATATTTATTTATTCTTCTTTGTAACAAATATACATACAATCCAAAGAGGAATATTTACTACCACAAAATTGAATGCTGAGGAAAAGTCTTCCAATCATAGAAGCTGAATAGAAGTAGGAAATCCTATTCCTTTAGTGCTTTAAGGTTTACAGTACTCTTTACTCACAAGGCCTCATCCTCCCTGGAATTAGGTCAACAATATGAAGACTGTCATCCCATTTTATATATGAGAAGACTGAGGGTCCAAAGTGAAGAAAATAACTTATGCAACACGAGACAACTTTCAGGTGTACCTTGAAAACATCATAGCTCTCAAACCACAAGATCATAGATAAAGAACAGGAAGGGCCAGTAAAGGTCATCTTGTTCAGTTTGGTTTTTATACAGATGAGGATACTGAGGCCCAGAGAGGTTTAAAAGATTTGCTCAAGGTCATTCAGGTAGTAAATGGCAGATCTGATATTCAAACCAATGTCCTCTGACTCCAAATCCAGCACACTATTTTCTATGATGACATAACCAGACTATCTCAAAATCCTTATCTGTCACATGGGGATAATAACTCCAATATTATTACCCTTGAAGGGTTGTCATGAGGACCAAATTAGGCAGCTGGATCGTGCAGTGGATAAAAGTATTAGACCTGAAGCCATGAAGCCCTGGTCTGAATCCTAATTCAGAAACTTACCAGTTGTGTGGCTCTTGACAAGTTATCTAATCTTTCCCTGCCTCAGTTTCCTACTCTTTAAAATGTGGGCAATAACATCACCTCTTTCCCAGGGTTGTTGTGAAACTCAAAGAAATATTTGCAAAGCAATTTGAAAAACATGAAGAGCTATATAAATACTAGCTATTATTGCTATAAATAAATTGTTTTTCTTATCCTTAAATGTGTTATATTAAGTGCTTCATCATCATCTTCATTGTCATTGAAGTGAATAGAATGTTGAAATGTATTCTTCCATCCAAAGATTAAAGATGCTTGGTCTAGAAGTAACATTGACCTGTGTCCATGCAGACTTAATAAAAACCGAGTTGGCTAAAGAAAAAAAAAGAGGACTGGGGCCATGTGGGCTGTGCCTCTCAGAGTTATTACCACAGTTCTACAGAATGTCAGTAAGGCCCCCCTTCTTTCCCCACCCTCCTGTACCCTCTCCATCTTACAGATATCAAATCTGTTACTGTCTCTCCCATCCCACCGGCCTCCAGGCTCTGTTCTCCAGGATCTCACCAGCAGATGAAACATTTAGTCCCCAGAGCAGATCATGGAGGTGCCCTAGACATTACTTCATGCCTCATTGGTTCACAATGTTATTAGACTTTTGCAAATGGTCAAAGAGTAAATTCACTCAGAAAGGGTCTTCCCAAGGGCAATGATGCATGGAATTAGAAAGATTGAAAAATCACCCGGATTTCCCTGTTGCTGTGGGTCTCCAGAAAGAGTGGCTCTGAACTTTCTGGGGTTTATTTATTTGAAGAAAACACTGCTGAGGGGCCTGGCTCCTCCCATCTTCTCCATCAGAATTTCTAATCTCAGAGCTGCCTCCCAGCCAGGATGCTCCTTGAAAGGACACTCGTCAGATCCTGGATTTAGGTGAGATAGGAAATTGCAGGATTTGCTAAAAAACATAAAGTACAAGAAAGTGTTAGAAGACTTTTTTGTTAATGAGAGGGGAAATAACATCATTTCCTACAAGGACCTCTGGACTTGGAGCTAGAAAATCTGAACGGCAGCTGAACCAGTGTGACACTTCAGGAGTATCACTTAAATTCTCTTGATTGAATCTTCCGTCCATCGGTCTTTTTGTTTCCATGTTCCTTTTTTCTCCTTCCTTGTCCCTTCCTTTCCATCAGTCATCTCTCTTTCTCCTTTCCTCTCCTCTTTCTCTCTCTCCCTCCCTCCTTCTCTCTCTACCTTTTTATCCCTCCCCCATTCCTTTCCTCTCTCTGTATCTTATCTTCCCATGTCTTTCCTTCTACCTCCCTCTTTTCATCCTTCTCTTTCCTCCCTATATCTCTTCCCTCCCTTTCTCTGTCTCTTTCTATCTAGGTCTCCATTTTTTCTCACCATCCTTCTCTCTTTTTCTCTCTGTCTCTGACTCTTTCCTTCCCTCCTCCTCCTCCTCCTCCTCCTCCTCCTTCTCTTCCTCTTCTTCTTGTTCTCCTACTTCTTCTTCTTGTTCTCCTTCTTCTTGTTCTCCTTCTTCTTTTCTTCTCCTTCTTCATTGTCTTTCTTCTTCTTCTTCTTCTTCTTCTTCTTCTTCTTCTTCTTCTTCTTCTTCTTCTTCTTCTCCTCCTCCTCCTCCTTCTCCTCCTTCTTCTCCTTCTTTTCTTCTTCTTCTTCCTCTTCTTCTTCTTCTTCTTCTTCTTCTTCTTCTTCTTCTTCTTCTTCTTCTTCTTCTTCTTCTTCTTCTTCTTTTCTCTCTGTCTATATCTATGTATTTAACACTCACACATTCTACCTCTGGAAAAACATACCTAGTTATGGTGGATTGATGTCATTCATGAAAGACCAAATAGTTGGCTCTGTTGACAGAAACTGCCAAGTGTGCCCATAACACTTATAGCTGCTTCTACATGTATTGAATTTTCTCCCTAGCTCCCAAACCACTCAGATAGAATTTATACCTGGGGACAGGACCACAAACTATATCTCAGGGCAAGCAGTAGGAAAGATATTATTTCTATGGAGGGGATCAGGAATAGTGGCTAAGACATTTGGGAAAGTTAGAGATCCTTGGACACAATTCTCCATTGGTGGAGATCTCAGGACCCTAAGAGTCTCAGGAGAGGAACTGGACAACCTTGTAGCTCCCTATATTAAGGAGTCCTTCAGAATAACTAAGAGCATGTCATAAATGCTGTATGGGCCTTGGAAAGTCACTTAT
The DNA here is from genome assembly GCA_011680675.1 of Gymnobelideus leadbeateri. Classification (NCBI taxonomy): domain Eukaryota; kingdom Metazoa; phylum Chordata; class Mammalia; order Diprotodontia; family Petauridae; genus Gymnobelideus; species Gymnobelideus leadbeateri. The sequence goes on from WOXC01004588.1 coordinate 72,592, forward strand.
CATCTTATAGCCCTAGGACCCTCTCTACACACTCAGGTTTAGTCTTTATTCATATTCTTAATAATTTGGTTTGGCATCCAAGAAGCCTGATTATTGGGGTTTGGAGGGGTGGAGTGTGGTTGAGGGTCACATGGTGGTAACTCCTTAAGCAAACAGAAATATATATATATATTTTTTTTTGGCAGGGGGGAGAAGACTCCTCACTTCTAAACCTGAAAAATATCAAGTTGAAGATGTAGAGGACTTTAGAGATAACATAGTACAATTCTTTTATTTTATAGAGGATGAAATTGTTGGACTTTTACCAAATTATTATTGCTATTATTAGTAGTAACAATAAAAATAATAACATTTACATGTCACTTACAATATTCTGGGCTTCAGTATCTTTGCCAAGAAAACCCCCAAAAGGGCCACAAAGAGTTGGACACAACTGAAAATGAGTAAACAACAACAACAAAATGCTAAGCACTTTACAAATATTATCTCATTGATCCTCCTAACCACACTTGGAGGGAGGTGATATTATCCCTATTTTACAGAAAACTGAGCCAAACAGAGGTTAAGTGACTTGCCTAGGGTTACACAGCCAGTTAATGTCTGAAGCTGGGTTTGAAGTCAGATCTTGCTCATTTCATGCCCAGTGTTCTACCCATCATACCAGTCTGCTGCAGAATTAAGGAAGAAGGCTAAGGTTAACTTGTGTTGACTTCCTGCTGTGAAGCCTATGATGAAATTGTTGCCAGGGCTGGGTCTCCATTCCCACCCTGAGGCTGGGTCAGAATTTGGATTTTTCTAGGAATAATCTCTATCCTCTTTCCTGCATGCCAATAAACCTATGAAAGACAGAGCAACTCTGAAACTACTCTCCCAATGGGAATCATTTCTTGAGCCCTAATTCTATCATAAAGCTCTACCTTTCGTTTTGTCACTGATTTCTATCCCAACTACTTAGTGGAGCACAAATACAAAGAAATGTTATGGGATTGACAGTTGGGAGAGGATCAAATCCCAGCCTTGTTACACCTTGGGTAAATCACTTGACCTCTCTGGGTCTCAGTTTCCTGATCTGTAAAACAAAAGCTAAGTGTCCTGTAATATTGCTTCCAATTCTAAATCCGTGATCCTGTGTGTAGTCAATACTCCAGCAACTTCCTTCCCTGAGACAAATTTTCCATCCTGGGGCAAAGGCTCAGGTACCCTACTCTAGTTCCGAGTTTTATTTCTGAGTACAGCATCTGACTATGGATGAAATTAAACACTCAGAGATTCACAGCAGACAATGTCCTTAAAGGTTCCCCTGGAGTTACAATTAAGTGGGCTATATATCATAACATGTAAGGAATTGAGATGGGGGAAGGGAGAAGAAAAACAACAACAAACTACAATGGCTAAATTCCTATATAGCCCTTGAAGACTTCCACTTGATTCCCCATAGTCTTGTACCACTCGGTAGTTCTGACAAGGAATGTGACTTATCTAGCAGGATATCCTAGACCTAAAGGCATTAAAATATTTAAATAAATAAATGCGTATTCTCTGATGGGCTTGAGTAGACACTGACACATATATTCAGTGCCATAATCCTATTTCTATTTTCTCCATATCTGCACCCCTTGTTCACTCACAGCTGCTTGGCAAAAGGGTGTGTGGCCCTAGCTGATATGGTCACCTCTGTGCCCATTTCTAATACCATTTCATCTGTAAAATATGGACCGTCATGCTTGCCTGTGGAGCTTTGGATCAACCTGTGAATCTTGGTTTTCTCATCAACCATATTAGATTGTATGACATTCATTTAACATTTAACATTCAGCATTCCTTCAGCTAGTGCCTATTGTGTTCAATCTTCTATGAGTTTGCATGTGGGGAATTCAGAGATAAATAGAAATATTTTGTGTTTTGAGGTGTTTTAAGATTTAAAAAGTGTTCTCTTCACCATAACTCACAGTGCACTATGAAATCCTTGAGAGAAGAGTCTGCTTTTGTCTTTCTTTGCGTCCCTAGATCTTAACTCAGTGCCTAGAACAAGCAAACCTTTAATAGTTTCTGTCTTTATTGTCCATTAGAAGTTTGAATATTATTGTCCTCATTTTAAAGATGAGGTATCTGAGGTTTAAAGAAATTTAGTGATTCATTCACAATGCCTAGTGCTCCCACTGTTATACTCATGGTCCGTGTCTTAAAGGATATCATAGCTTGGTAAAGGAGATAAGATATATATGCTTATAACTATAATATAAAAGTATCAATAGCAAGGAGGGAGCAATGCCAGTCATACCCTGGTACAGCTTAGAAACTGAAGGAAGTATCTTCCAGATGCAAGGCATGTTGATTGAGGGCAAGAGCTCCTGTGTGGAATACAGAAAAGATAGTAATTTATTTCAGGGTATTATATATGGTTTATGCCAATAAGAGGTCTCTGGTAATTTGATAGCAAGCAAATGGATGTAGACTGACAGAGTATATAAAGTATCAGAGTTTGCATGCCATTGTGGCCTACGGAAAACAGAATTGTGTGTGTGTTTGTGTGTGTGTGTGTGTGTGTGTGTGTGTGTTTGTGTGTGTCTGTGTCTGTGTCTGTGTTTCTTTACATTTCCAGGCATTTGTTCCATTCAGATGGACACCTTGGAGCTACTTTCCCAATCTGTGTCTCTTGGAAGATTGAGATCCTGGCATTCTACTAGTTTCATCTATTCAGGGCTGGGGATCTAGGCATACACAGGTCATGGATTAGAGTGCTACCACACTCTGGGAGAACATTCCTATTATCCAAAAGGGAATGGCATTATAAAAATGCTATAGCAGAATGTATCAGCAAATTAAGCCCATGCTCTGATCACACCTATAGCAGAGGAAATTGTAGAACACAGATTAGAGCAATCTCATCACTGGTAATGAGCTTAGTAGCAGTTTGTGGTTCAGTGGATAGAGTGCCTGTAATCAAGAAGACCTGAGGTTCATATGCCCAAAGGATAATAAAACTGTCCATACCCCTTGACCCAGACCACTTCTAGGTCTGTATCCCAAAGAGATCATAAAAATGGGAAAAGGACCCACACACAAATAAGTATTTATAGGAGCTCTTTGTGTCATGGCCAAGAATTAGAAAGTGAGGGGATGCCCATCAATTGCGGAATAGTGAACAAATTGTGGTATATGAATGTAATGAAATGCTATTGCTCCATAAGAAAAATGAACAGGCAGACTTCAGAAAAACCTGGAAAGAGCTAGATGAATTGATGTTGAGTGAAGTGAGCAGAAGCACTATAACATTGTACACAATAAAAATAACATTATATGACAACCAACCTACATGGTTCTTGAGGTCTCTTCTCCCTCTGAAATTCTGTGATTCTATTACTCTATTTATATGCTTATAATCTGGTCCTTGGATGATAAACACAAAATCTATTTCTGGGCCTGTACTTGAAGTTTTAACATAATAGACAAAAATATATGAGTTTGAATTCCACTGGTATAGTCTTTGGTTTCAATTGGTTTCAATAAACCGATTAATTAACAATAATAATTTACTAAGCACTTGACATATGACATATCATATGCTCAGTGCTCAGGATACAAAGAAAAGACCAAAAATAGTCCCTGTCCTAAAGGAGCTTTCATGAATTTTTAAGGAAGCCAGAAATTTTAAGAGGTAGAGCTAAGGAGAGAGAACATTCCAGGCATGGGGGAATAATAATGTGAAATAGTGAAAATGAAAGATGAGGAGCAGCAAGCAGGACAGTATGACTGGACTGCAGAGTGAGGGCAATAGAGTGATGAATGAAAGTTGAAAAGAGGCCAGTTGAGGTTTGATGTCAGAAATAAAAACAAAACAAACACAAAAAACTCCCTAAGAATTAGAGTTGACCAAAATGGAATGGTCTGGTTCAGGATCCGGTGGCTTCTCTTTAACTGAAGACAGAATGCTTACTTATTAAGCATGTTATGAGTGGGAATTTCTTTGACTTTGAGTTTGACTAGATCACCACTGAAGCTCCTTTTGACTCTCAAATTCTGTGATTCTGTGTAAGAAGATTAGGAAGGAAGTGATGAGGGGCGGCTAGATGTCGCAGTGAGTAGAGCACTGGCCCTGGAGTCAGAAGGACCTGAGTTCGGAGCTGGCCTCAGACACTTAACCCACACAAACAAAAACCTAGCCGTGTGACCTTGGGCAAGTTACTTAACCCCAATTGCCCTAAAAGGGGCGGCTAGGTGGCGCAGTGAGTAAGAGTGCCGGCCTCGGAGTTGGGATGACCCGAGATCGAATCCAGCCTCAGAAAATGAGCACCCACACACAAATAATGACTAGCTGTGTAACCTTGAGCAAGTTACTTAACCCCAATTGCTTAAAAAAAAAGAAAGGAAGTGATGTAAGTGTAATAATCTTTAAATGTCAAACAGAGGAGGTTATACTTGATTCCACAAGTTATAATGAAGCTTTAAAATAAGATGCTAATAAGAGTAGGAGGGGGAAGATAATGATGATGATTATGAGAATGAGACTTAAGATAAGGGTGATCATTAACATCAACAAAATACCAAAGATTATTTGAGTCTTACCAAAAACATTATCAAGGAAATGCATGATCAAAAAAAAAAAAAAGAAATTGTCTGGTCATGCATTAAGAATGAATGAGAATAGATGTGGTTCATATTGTTAGCCACAAAATATTAAAAGAAAAATAAAATTGACTCTCCGGAGACATGGATGAATGAAGATATATAGAAAGGAATGGACAAGAATTTCAAAGGATGAAATATAAGTTATAAAAGGAGCTTCCTTATTGTGAGATCCTCAATTCTCTACAGTGTTGAATTTAGGGGGCTTTTCCAGGGAAGGGAAACCCAAAGTGGAGGGCATGGGAAATGGAGTAGTGGATTTGGAGATAGTATAATTTAAACTGAAGCCATATGCTACCTGGTTTAAATCATTTTACCTTTCAAAGACTCAGCTTCTTCCTCCCTAAAAAAGGATTGGTGACATAACTTCAAGAGGGATTCTAAGGAGTTAATATAGCATCATAATAAATTAGATAGCCATGTTGTTTTGTTTCAAATCTAATCTGCCCACATATTACAGAGCATAGAACAGAGAATTGTGAGAGCATAGATTTAGAGCTAGAAAGGATTCATTTTTCTTTGCAGATCTAAAACCTCTGGTGAGCATGATAAGTTGGGTTAATGACCCAGAATCTGATTGCATAATCTGATTCACTTGGACTATAACTCACCTCAAAGGACATGGGCTGGTTCCTTCAACTGTCTTAATCACAAATCAGATCAGCTCTTGGGTGACTGATTAATTGATTGCATGGTCTACAGCTATGATGACAGCTAAAAATAAACATCCTGAAAATGGTTGATTTGGGACAGAATCTACACATCACCAGAATGGTCAGTAAATACATTCAATTAGGAAGAAATACAGCAGTCAAATTAATCAGTTGAGGTCATTGGAAACCAAGCAACCCTTTGATGACTGAGCTCTTTATTTTTAGTCACTATTTTTCAACCATTCATTTAACAAAACTGTATCGAGCACCTATTGTGTGCTTAGGACGGTGCTCAGCACTGTAAAGAAGAGAGGTATGACACCTACCTTTGAAGTCCTCTGATTCTATTAGCAATGTGACCCCAAGTAAATCTCTTCACTTCTTTGGAGCTTCAGTTTTCCATCCAAATAAAATATACTTGCAGAATAAAAAATACTTGCAGTATGCATCTCACTGGGTTGCAGTGAGTCAAATGCTTTGTAAATATGTAAAAATTATATTGGGAAATGTGAGTTCCTTCCATCTTTATCAACACTGATAACCAATTGATTGAAGTTGTGATTTCATTGGTATAGAGGTACTCCCTATACAGAAGCAGGTAGAAATTTTCTTTATACCTTATAATCTTAGAAAGTAGCCCAGGGAACTGAAAGAAAAAGCGACTTGCCAGAGATCACATAGTCAGCATGTGTCTTATAAGAGTTGAAGGAAGGTCGTCCTGGCTCTAATTCTATCTTTCTGTTATGCCTCACCACCTCTAACAACAGCAACTATAGAAGCAGAAGCAACTACCATTCCGAGGCAACTTGTTACCCCCTGTTTAAATAGTATCATAGGTGCTAGAGGAAATTATTGAAGGGTAAAAGAGTTGTAGGTGGAGTGATCAGGAAAGACCATCTGGAATAAGTAGGGCTTGTGCTGTGCCCTAAAGACAGCTCAATTTAGATAGATATAGATGAAGCTTGGAGTACAAATTGAACAATAATGCAGAGACAGAAATGAAAATGAAGTCTTTAGAGGAGTGTGAATATGACTATCCAGTTGGAGAGCAGAGTGCACCAAGGGGAATGACAGTAGATAAAATTAGAAGAGTAAATTGGAGCCACCTTATGGAGGGTTGAATGCCAGGCTTAGGAATTTTCTTACTTTATCTAATAGATTGGTAATGTTAAACTCCCATAGAAATGGGTGCCACTATATCATACAGAATTCCTGCAGGCCACATATTGACTTAGAATATCACATGTTAACATTATGTTCTATTGTATTTTTATTCATTTTATTAAACATTTCTTAATTACAGTTTAACTTGGTTCTGGCATATTCTCGAATGTGGTCCACCTACCACATATTTGACACTCCCATTCTTTGAACAGTAAGGACCAGTCATTGGGCAGGTCTATGCTTACCCTTGCAATGGTCTCCTCTACTCAACACCAGAATGAAATAGGGAGGAATGTTACATTATTTATAGGTCTCAGAGAGCTGGTGGCATATGTGGAGAAGTGTGTTGACCACTGGACTTGGAATAAGGAAGACCCAAGTTAAATTATGCCTTGGATATTTAATAGCTTTTTTACTCATGGAATGTCTTTTGATTTCTTTCAAGCCTCAATTTCCTCATTTGTATAATGGGGATGATAATTGTACCTACCAACTCACGGGGCTGTTGTGAGGATAATGGAGAAGTTTATATGTAAAGTATTTTTTAAAACTTAAAGGGCTATATAAATATTATACAGCTCTTAGTCTCCACATGTTTGTATACTTAATCTAGGACATGGTCTATGTATTAGTTTCTTATGTCAGCATCCAACCACCAGAAAATCTCTCCATCCTTCTTTTCTGTTAATTTTGAAGGACTTTAACGATGTTTGTATGATGTGAGAAAGTTAATCATACAGGTATGGTATAACTAAATTTATTTTTAAAAAAAAACTACTATGTAAGTTGTCTTCCCATGGTTTCTTCCCAATCTAGATAGCCCAAACCCATCCAAACCCTGGGTTTATGAAAACAGTTTGGGTGCTTGGTATCAAGCCTACCCATTAGATATTCACTAAAAGATAGCAAATACCAATGCCACCCCCACCCTGCTACCACACAAGTCTGCTTTTCCACTGTATCTGATACCATCTCCAGTCATACTGATTTTTATCTTGCCACTAGAACCAGATGGCTCTGAAGGAGAAAGTGAGAATGGTGACTTTTCACAGACCTGCCCTTTTAAAACATTACTTTCATAATGTCATTAGTCTTCTTTAAGAATGAAGAATATTTTCAGAGGAAGAAATTAAATATTTCTATAATCATATGAAAAATGCTCCAAATCAATATTGATTAGAGAAATGCAAATCAAAACAAATTTAGGTACCACATCTCACTGGTCAGATTGACTAACATGACAAAACACGAAAATTATAAATGCCAGAGAAGATGTGGGAAAATTGGAACACTAATGCATTGTTGGTAGAGTTGTGAACTGATGCAACCATTCTAGAGGGAAATTAGGAACTATATCCAAAGGGCTATAAAAATGTGCATACCCTTTTTTAGTAACCCCCTGTTTTGTGAACATCCCCCATCTCTCCCCATCATAGGAAAGCTGCCTAGGAAACCTGTCAACAAAGACCAGGCATCAAAATCTGCCAAGTAAACCTGCCCAAACCTGTTACCTGAAGCCCATAGTACCCCTTTCTGTTAATTTCTCAAATTAGATTTGGGAACTTTCCAGTTGAACAACAAACTGACTACTGGGCAACAATTGTTAAGCAATGCTAACATTTATGTTGTGGCTTTTGCCTATATAAATCTTGAGATGTATATGCTCGAGGCTGCCTGTCTGTTCCAGGGTTAATTATACTCCACATATAAATTCCATTTAAATGATCAGTGGTCTTACTCACTGTCATTTCTGTTACAACATTTGGAGGTCCCAGTGAGATAGCAGCATTCTGTGTCTCTGCAGAGACCTTGGAACCTCGGATTCGGGAGGGGAAAGTGCTGGCCTGGCCCTAACCCTGAGGGAAGCCAGCGCCTGAGGAAAAATATACTTTCCCAGGGCCCCCAGGCTTGGGCAGAGTTAGCCAAATCCCTCCTGAACTCCAGTTTGTTCCTGCATTCAGCCATATGGAGCTATCTGTGTGCCCTGTTCTCTAGAGGTGAATATCCTGTCTCTAGAGGTGAGTGCTTGGTTTTGGGAGTATTCATTTAGGTGGGGATTGAGTGGCAGCTGGATGCAGTAAACATTCCTCATCCCAGCTCCTCTCTTGAGACATCAGAGAGAGAGAGAGCCCATGGGATAAGCCATCTTGTCTGGAGTGATATAGGTCTATCATGGTCTGCTCATGGGATAAGTCATTTTGCTTGCCCCAAGCTGGTCTGTTTTGGCTTGTCATCTGGGTAAAGCCAACTTGCTTAGACCTGTATCAGTTTGTTTTGGCTTATCATTTTTTTTTTCATGTCTGTCTATCGTTTGGTTTCATTTAGGTGCTTTGAGCACTCTGAGTCCATCTGTGTTTTCTGTTTGTATCTATCTGTTCTGTGGGGTGCTTTGAGAACTCTGTATCTGTTCCATCATTGTCCGTCTGTCTTTCAGTATCTGACTGCTCTGCTCTGTGTTTATGAAAAGAAATCCTTGAATCTGCCACCTTATAAAACTCAAAAGCAGCCAGGCAGTAAGAAAAGCTATACCTGGGCTAGAAAGATTGATAGTCTCTTAAAGAAAGGTTGTTGGCAGAAAAACAAAAATATCTTTCTACTTCTTTGGACTCCAGCCAAAGTTCAGAGAGGTAGAGAGACAAATGGATAAAGGGAGAAAGGGGAAACTTCTCCCCTAAGATCTATCTAAGAGAAAAGGGGTCACTTCACTGATCAAAGAGAAGCAGGTTTCAAAGCTGCACTTTGGAAGAGGACTAGCATTTAACCATTTCCTGGGTCACAGAAAGAGAACTGTGCAATATAATTGGGAATATAGACCCAGGTAATTGAATTCATTCTGGTTACTATTTGGCACTAAGATAAATTGGGAAAGGCATAGATCTGAAAAAGAGATGCATCAGATATGAAACTTTCAATTCTCCAGTATGTGGAAGAAGGGACTAGGCACCACTGGATCTTTTCAGGGTCCCACTCACCTTGACTGGAGGGTTCAAAGCTCTCATTCTCTGAGAAGTTGTTAAAGGAATGAACACCTGAGAAAAGTTTATTTGAGCAGAAGGTCAAAAAATCCACTAAGATTCTCCTCCCTGTGGTCCTACCTCTGACAAGGCTAAGGCTACAGTGTCTTCTCACTGTGATGCAGCTGTGACAAGACTTGTGTCACAGTGACAAGTTACAACCACTAAGATTCTCTTCCTCATGCTCCCATCAGCTAGGGCTACCATGCTCTCTCCTTGTCATTTTGTCTCTGAGTGAGCTGATGATACAGTGAGAGGTTAGAGCCATTAAAATCCTTCTCCCTGTCTTCCTGGTTCTGACCAAGCTAAGGCTGCGGTGAAAAGTTAGAAGAATAGTAGGGAATTTGAGTTAACCTCCCCCACCTGGTGAAAAGCTACATTGGAGCCACACTAACAACAGCCCTAGATCCCCAGGTACCCTGAAGCCCACCCCTCTAGGTAAGCAGGTGAACCTCTCCTCTAACCTGGAGTTTCTTCTTCAAGTTCCCCAAACCCCCTCCTTAATGCTCCCAGCTACAACCTCCTGGCACTCCCTAGTTCTTAGTCCCTGAAAGTCTTCCTCTCCCAATCTTGTTTTTTTTTATGTAAGGAAAAGAGGATATTTTTGCCTCATTCCTTACCTAGCCTTAATTGCTGAAAGGGCATTGCTTCAGACAAAGTGTAACCTGGGAAATACCTTAGCTTAAAAAGTCCATGGTCTCCCACTGCATCCAGGGCCATCTCCAGTCCTGACCTATGTCTTACTACTGAACCCAGATTGCTTTGGAGGAGAGAGTGAATTTGGTGACTTTGCACAATGCTGTCTCACTTAAAACCAAATTCATTTGCAAATCAAGACATCAACTTCCTGATGTCATTGTTCCTCTTCAAGAGGAAGGACAAACAACAATGATGACAGCAAGAAGAGAATGCCAAATGATAATCCCTGCCTGTTCATCCTTGGTGTAGTTGATTTAAGGATATCCCTAAAAAGAGGGAGAGACTTCTCCAGTACTGGTCTTTCTTTCTTTTTTTCTCCTTGAATAACCACTACTCCAGAGTTTGCATGATAGCCCACCTAAGTCATTTCTGGCTCTGACTCTATTCATATTGTTTCCTTATTATGTACCAGATTAACAATAGATAAAACCTAAACTTGACAAATAAAATAAAAATTCCTTTGTTTGGCATTCAAAGCCCTCTGTAATCTCATGCAATCAACAATTGTATTCCACAATCATTTACTAATTGCCTTTTACACACAAACCACTGTGTTGGCTTCTGGGGATACAAAGAAAGAATGAAAAGGAGTCCCCACCATCTGCTATTTAAACAATCAAAAATATTTGTTAATGACAAAAAATGAAACATACCCTGCCATCAAAGATCTGATAATCTACAATAAATGAATAGACTTTTACCCTTAGACAGAAAAGGAAATGAAATAAATTCAAGGATAGGGAGAACACTAAAGGCAGGAGGATAAGGGAAAGATTCTTATATCACTTGATACCTGAATTAAGTCTTGAAGCAAGCTAAAGAAGAGAAAGAGTTGAGTACATTATATGAGTTGAGAGACAGTTTATGTGGCCATAAAATTAGATTATGGAATGCTATGTTTGTAGAACATCTTTTTATCTTGATTCCACATTTGTCTTCTCCAAATGCTCTATTTTCCATTCAAACAGAACAGAACTGTGACCTGGTAAAAACAAGTAAACAAACAGCAACAAAACCACCATTAGCTTTCTCCACCTCTGTAACTTTGTTCCTGCTTTTTCCTAGGCCTAGAATGTCTTCCTCATGTACTTATCTCTATTTATATCTTATCCACATATGTGAAACAGTAAGCTCCAGAAAGATAAGGGAAAGCAGAGAAAGGAGGGAAAAATATTTATCAAGGAGCTATTATGTTCCAGGTATTATGCCAAGCATTTTTTAAATATTGTCTCATTTAATTCTTACAACATTCCTAGAAGGTAGGTAGTATTATTCCATTTTACCACTGAGGAAACTGAGGCAGATAAAAGTTAAGTAATTTTCTCAAGGCTGGATAGCATGTAAGTGTTTAAAGCCACATTTGAACCCAGGTCTTTCTGATTTCAGGCCCAGTACTCTAGCCACTGTACCCATTTGTATGTTTAGGTAGGTACCATATCTTATCTTGCCATTGCATTTCTTTCAGGGCTGGAATATGGAAGAGGTATTTAATAAATGTTTGATGAATTTGTTATATTGAGATTGAAAGTCCCATTGTCGAAGCAGTACATGTGAAAGATGAGAGGAGCATCCGATGCAGCATGGGGAAAGACTTGAGAATGCAGGTGGACACATTCATTTCCCATTTCAGAGATCTCAAACAGAATGATCAGTTTGTGTGTGTGAACACACTGGCTATGCTTTCCTTTGGCATGCTAACATCTTTTGTTGGTTTGAATCCATAACTACATCTAAACATAGCTCTCCAATATGTACTTTAGAAGTTAATTCATTCTTCCTTTCATTCATATCATTGGGCAATTTTCATTTGATGGATTAGTTCTGAATTGTTCATTAAGGTACTGAGAGTAACCAAATGGCCAGAGAACCATCAACTGTCAAAGCTGGAAGGCACATCAGAAATTATCAGTATTATCCCCGTCATATATTATCCAATGAGGTAATGTGTAGAAAACACTGCAAACCCCTAAAGCACTATATAAATGTCAGCTATTGTTATTATGTTAATTTTCACTGAGGGATAAAGAGCAGTTATTTAAATGATAGCTCTATCTTTGACTTTATTTCCCGGCAAAACCCTTCCTCATCCTCTAAGCTATTAAATTTTTTATTATATATATTTTTATTTTTAATAATGCCTTTCATTTTTATTTTACATTGATTTAGAAATATATACATCGTGGAGCAAAGGTGGTGGAGTAGAAACAGCACCTCCAAGGCTCTCTCCCCCCAGATTACCTCCAAACTATGTAAAAGGGGACTCTGAACAACTTCTGGAGCCCCAGCACCCAAAGAACAACACAGAGAAGCTAACCTCCCACTGAGGACAGCCCAGCAGCCCTGCAGGAAGGGTCAGCTCAGCGCTCTGGGAGCCAGCAGCACAGCATGCAGAGAGCTGAGCCCAGGTCCCGCAGATTTAGCCCCAGGGTGGTGGGGCCAGCAGCCGGCTGGAGGGAACCCAGAACACCAGCAGCTGTGGTGATTCCAGAATGGTCAGCACAGACATGCCTAGGACAAAGTGAGAGGTTAGTGCCCTATGGACTTTGGGACCAGTATTTGGGGGATTGCGTCAGCTTCCTCCCCTGGGGGCTAGAAGCCACTGGGGACACACGTCATTTTGTAGTTTTCAGTGGTGGCTCCAGCTCCTGGTCTGCGAACTGTAGGGAGATCCAGAGATCAGTCTCGGGGGTAATTGCTCTTCTTTAACCACCCTGGATCTGGATTGTGATCTGGCGGGGAGGTCATGGGGCGGGTTTCCAGCTTGCCAGAAATGGAAGTTGCTCCCCCCCACACGTTTGGGAGGAAGCTCCCCTGTCTGGTGGCAGAGTTCTACTGTGGCAACAAGCCCAAAAGTCAAGTAATTAAGTGGCATCATGCCAAGGCAAAGGAAAGAAAATAAACATAAAAATGAAACATTAGACTCCTAATTTGGGGGCAAAAAGGATCGAAGCATGGAACAGTCAGAGGACTGTGAAGTCAGAAATCCTGCTCCAAAAGCCCCAAAGGAAAATATGAGTGGGTTACAGGCCATAGAGGACCTTAAGAAGGACTTTAAAAATCAAATAAGGGAAGTGGAGGAAAAATTGGGAAGAGAAATGAGAAGAATGCAGGAAAAGTATGAAAGGAGGGTCAACAGCCTGACTGAGGAAAACAACACCTTAAAAAATAGACTAACTCAAATGGCAAAGGAGGCCCAAAAGGGCAATGAGGAGAAGAATGTCTTAAAAAGCTGCATTTGCCAGATGGAAAAAGAATCTCAAAAGGTGGGATGGGTGGGAGGGAATTATAAGCAGCCTTGTCCAATATATCTACTATGGTAATATTTTGCATAGTTATACATGTACAACCCATACTGAATTACTTATCTTCCTAGAGGGAATGGGTGACAAGGGAGGAAGGGAATGGATCTGAATTTCGAGGTCTTAAAATTAAATGTTTCAAATATATATAAACACTATTATCAATACTCTTTTGCATGTAATTGGGAGATAAGATGTGCAGGCATCGGGGCACAGAGATTCACCTTGCTGTAATGGAAAAGTCGAAGGGGGTAAGGGAGAAGATATGGGAGAGAGCAGATTAGAGAAAGGGATATCTTGTGGGACTGCTCTTCTGGGAGGGTGGGTAGGGGAAAAACGGGGAAAAATAATTGTAACTCAAAATCTGGCGGAAATGAATGATGTAAAACAGGAGTTAATAAATCATTTGTTTAAATAATAAAAAAGAACAATATTGGATGTAACAAATGCTCTAATAAAATACTTTATAATAATAAAAAAAGAAATATATACATCACCTTTCCCAGCAAATTTTCCTTTGTAACAAAGGTTAACACTAAAAAACAAAATAAAACTAAACAACCAAAAAAACCCCAAACAAACCACAGTTCAGCAAAAGCAACCAACATATACAACACATCTGAAAGCATATATAACTTTCCATACTTTTAGTCCCTCACATCTCCAGTAGATGTAGGAAATTGAATTATTTTCACCTCTTCTCAACCTATTTATTACAATTATGTAAAGTTCAGGTATATTTATATTTTTTCTGTTTATGTTGTAGTCAATGTATATATTGTAGCCCTTCCTAGTTCAGTTTACTTCATCTTCTATCAATGTGTATCATCAATCACCCTAGCATACCCAGGATGGCTGCTAGCACAGATTCTTTGATCTGATGTTCTAAAGGAAGGCAACTCAGAAAGGTTAACAGTCTTACTTTAATCAAAAATATATATCATTTACCTAGTTCAGGGGGAAAAGCCAGCAGCCTGAACTTCAGAAAATACAAACAGAAATTACAAGCAGACAAAAAATACAGACAGAGAAAATAACACAATTCAACAGACCAACATACAGGGGGCTTCTAGCTGTCTGACTATTACATACATTCAATTCACATAGTTACGAGAGAGAAGCAACAGCATCTGGGTTTTCCAAGCCAGCGGGGTTCAGTTTGGTCAGAGGCTCATCTGGCCGTATCATACAACTCTTCCCATAAGTGAGCCGCAAAGCAAAAACCTATCCTCAAGAGTATATATATATATACTCTTCTTCAGGGTGAGGGGACATCACAACCTATGTGACCTACAGCCTAAATACAAAGTAACAAAAGGTGTGGGCCTTCTCCCCTAAGCAATCTTCTCTTGTTGGGCTCTAAGTGAGCCCCATTAAGGGGCAGGGAAGATCTTCACATAATATCTTCACATATTTCTTTGAATTCACCATTTCTTATAACCCTAAAACAGTCATTTAATTCATATATCATGATTTGTTTAACTATTCTCCCACAGAAACATTAAACTCATAATGGGTATTCTATGGGAGTAATGGACACAATAGGCAACTGCTTTATCTATGAGAATGGTCATAATACCATAATTGCATTTTCCTATGTAAAATGAGTCTTATCACCTAATGCACCATCTGAGTCATGCCCTCCTATTGTTTTTATCCTATTCTGCACAAGCCTCTTAATACTGCTGAGGGAAATAAGGAAATTACTATCCCTTCTCTTTTACCTGCAGTCTTGGTAGGAGCACATTTTCGAATGTACTCTGTTTTTTGGGTTTTTTTTTTTTTTACCTTCCATTGTCCTATGTAAGTAACTTTTCATTGTGTTATTCTACCCACAATAGAAAATGGAAATGATACACTTTCAAAATGTCTCACTATGTTTATCATGAAATAAATTCCAAAGTGTGGAATTTACTCTCTGGAATATTACTATGATTTTCTTTCTTCCTTTATCTGATTTATGTTTCTCCTAACTCTTTAGCTCTTTATATCCTTTCTGTCCTTTGACAATCTCTCTTTGTTCTTTCTTTTACCTCATAGTTCAATTTTTTTTTTAAACAAATACTTTATTAACTTCTGTTTTACATCATTCATTTCTGCCAGATTTTGAGTTACAATCATTTTCCCCCCATTATTCCCCTACCCAACCTCCCAGAATAGCAGTCCCACAAGATATCGCTTCCTCCAATCTGCTCTCTCCCATACCTTCTCCCATACCCCATCGACTTTTCCATTAGAGGAAGATGAATCTTTGTGTCCCAATGCCTGCACATCTTATCTCCCAATTATAGGCAAAAGAGTATTAATAATAGTATTTATATATATATTTGAAACATTTAATGTTACGACCTTGAATTTCAGATCCATTTCCTTCCTCCCTTGTCACCCATTCCTTCTTGGGATAGAAGTAATTCAGTATATGTTGTACATGTCTAGCGATGCAAAACATTATCATAGTAGATATATTGTGCAAGGCTGCTTATAATTCCCTCCCACTCATCCCACCCCCCAACTGGTCCATTCCCTACATGATCCTGTCCCTCTTCTATAGTGGGTACTTCCAACCTCCCCTCACCCGAAGGATGCCCTCCCATCCATCATCTCTCCTCTCATCCCCCTTCCCCCTATCCTGCTGCAGGTTGAGATATCCCATTAGATGATGTCATTTTCTCCCTGAACCAAATTCAATGTAATGTGGTTTTCCTTTAGCCTTCCTTATCTCCCTCCTTTGACCACTTCCCCTACATGAGATAGTTTACCCTACCATGTCTCTCCCCATCTCTTCTGTGACTTCCTCTTCTCACCTCATAATTTCATCCTTGAGTATTCTCCTTCCCAATAAATTCATTACTTTCCCTATGTCCATATATAATTGGGTACTATATAAACTATACATTCTGAGTATTCATGACCACACCCCCTTCTTCCATTATTTTCATAGTGGGAAAGATATTATCAGTCACAGATATTGCTTTTCCATATAGGAATGTAAATAGTTCAACTCCTAAATCCTTTTGATTTCTTTTCCTTGATTACCTTCTCAAGCATCTCTTGTTTCTTGTGTCTGAATGTCAAATTTTCTATTCAGCTCTGGTTTTTTCCTCAAGAATGCTTGAAAATCTTCTATTCCACTAAATGACCATATTTTCCCCTGAAACAAGATACTCAGTTTTGCTGGGTAGGTGACCTTTGGCTTCAATCCCAGCTCTTTTGCCCTCTGGAATATCATATTTCATGCCCTTTCCCTTTAGCACAAGCCTTTAGACCTGGGCCATCCTGGATCTGATTTCCACAACATTGAGGATCTGTTCCCTCCTGCCTTGCAAGGATTCTCCTTGATCTGAGGATTCTG
>WOXC01004589.1:690000-740000 GCA_011680675.1 Gymnobelideus leadbeateri
TATGAAAGTTACAAAAAAGGGACCTGTGATTTCACTGGCATAAGGTACTCCAAGGAGAGAAAACTCCTACCAATGCAAACTGGCACTTTCTCAACAAATCAGTCTTAAGAGAGTTGCCTGGAGTCCTTCGAAGTGAACTACCTAGGGTCACAGGGTCACTATGTGTCAATAGGGAGACTGAAAGCCAGGTCTTCCCAGCTTCAAGGCCAACTCTTTCCACTACTCCAACATGCCTCTCAAAAGGACAGCACCAGAATAAACCAGGAATTTCAAAGTATTCTTTGAACTGAACCAAACTATTATTTCTTTCAGTGAGACTACCTCTGTGCTACATGAGGCAGAAGTATGCAAGATGCCATTTCAATTTAGGTTTGCAATGAGATAAATCAACGTTTTCTTAGTTTAGGTTTTATTTAATTGGGAAGTGGCTACGAAACAAGATAGGTGTGTGCTACATCTTTTAATTCCACTTAAAAACCTCTAAAAGCCAAACTTTTCATGGCTGTAATAATTTATAAAAGTCCTTTTGACAGGATTACTGTAACTGCTTGTTGAACTAAAGTATGATGTTTTTGCATACAAAGAGTGTAAGGTAAAGTCCTCTCTAAAAACCAATAACCCCATAAATGCTGATGACTTACATGTACTGCTGGTTTACATGAAACCAGCAACAGCTCTATTAAACCTTTTTGTTCTACTTCTAACAGTTCCACCCCAACCAAGACAAGACGATTAGAATCTACATACAATGCCCGGGGAGACATACTGTCTAGAAAATGTCATCCCATTAGATCCAAAGCCTGGCACAATGTTTTGTGCACAGTAGGCACTTGATAAAATACATTAATGATGGTATCAAGGACAATACTGACAATTTTCAGAATGACATTCCAGAGAAGGGTGCTCTTTTTTTGTCCAATTTCTGATCTTTTAACGATGGGGTAGCAATAGGTGTTGTATGTTCATTTTTTTTTTCATGAATTCTATCAAGAGATAAGACGCATGCATTCTGTTATAACAATTTAAAACCTATACCTTGCAATAGCCTTGTTTTCTATTTTTTTTCTATTTGGCTCAATGCTCATAAAATATAATTGGGTTTCAACTCACATGTAATCACATCATTTTTCATTACTCTGCAGAAAAAGATTTTTCATAACACTCATGGTATACTGGGGAAAAAATGCTACAGTAGGAACTGGCTTACATTCTAGCTCTGCTATATACTACCTGCATAACCTTTTTGCCTAGTCATAGCCCCTCTTTGGGTCTCAATCTCCTTGAATATAAAATGAAGATTGTAGGTCAGACAATCCATTTTGACTCTAAATCTATGATTTGATTAACTACTCTAAAATTTCTCTCCTTTGGTAATCTGGTTCTCTTACTTTCAGGGCAGATGGGAGAGAGGTCAAAATTTCTTCAGTTGACTAACCTTGTGAAATCACTGAAAGGAAAATTAGCTTAGTTAAAATGAAATGTAACTAAAATTTAAGACTTAAAAAAAAATCACCCATGATCGGAGATCTCAACAGTGTAGATACTCTCTCTGCTAGGAAGAGCAGAGAGGAGGCCATCCTTGCTTTCTCCATCTATGGAACTCTTGATTGTATCTTTCTGTAAGACTACAAGGATCTACCCAATGTACTGGTGACATTCCTCAAGGTCTCTGGATATTTTGTGGATACCAGTACAATCCTAGTTAAAAGAATAATTACAGTTTAAATTCAAGATTTTTAAAAAACCTAGTAGAAATTATGTGGGTCAGATGTTATCTATCCAAGAGTCATCAAGTATTGTACAAATATAAAATGTGTTTGATTACTGACAGGAATCAGGATTTATAGTTCAGAGGTGCAAGTATCCCCCTCTCAGCCTGAAGAACAATTTTATATTCTCATGATCTTTAGCCAGAAGATGGAATTGAGTCATGCCTGAAAGTCCTTGAAGAGACACAACAGTCAGACACAATGAGAAAGAAGATCACAAGAACTGACACAGAAATTGATCTGTGGCACAGAAGAACGAGAGAGAGAGAGACAGAGAGAGAGACAGAGAGAGAGAGAGACAGAGAGAGAGAGACAGAGAGAGAGAGACAGAGACAGAGAGAGAGAGAGAGAGAGAGAGAGAGAGAGAGAGAGAGAGAGATCAAGGAGGCTACCCATCTTTACATGCAGTTTCATCCAATTTTCCCTCCCAGTGACTATCCATTAACAGTATACTATAGCACATTCTACTACCACATACTTTATTTTCCTCAAAGTTTTCAAGAATTTGAATTTTTGCCTTAATGTAAAAGAGGTCAAGGGTCAGTTCTAGATAAAAATAAATTCAAACTAGGACAAAGTCAGACTTCTGCCTAAATGTTAGGAATGTTCATAACCGGGGACTCTGAGCTATTGCGATTGCACTTCTATATTTTATTTACTGTAAATTCTATAAAATAGCAGAGGGAACATGAATCTTGGCCCTAGGTTTTAAAAATAAAGAACTACTTTTTTCCCTAAGAAAGTATAGCTGATTCAATCTTCAGAGAGAGGGGAGAGGGAGAAGAAGAAGGCGGTGGTAAATTCTGGCCATCCAACTGTATCCTCCGCTGTGACACTCACGGTTGCTAATGTAACACAAGCATTCCTAGATTATAAACAAGTTGAAGATGGCATCATGTTATTTAATACAACATGAAGTGTTATTCAATTCAACAAATAATTATGTTATGTGTTAAGCAGTAAGCTAGGAAGTAGAGGATACAAAGGGGAAATAAAACAATTCTTGCTCATAAGGAGCTTATAATTTGTGCTCATCTTTGCATAACCCTCAGGGTCTAGCAGAGGGATTTTGATGTTTATGTTTTTAAAACTGAGTTTGCTTAGTTGGTGGCAGATACCATAAGAATTGTAACAGCTAGATAAAAGTACTATTTACATACACTACCTCATTTGTTCCTTATAACCCTATGAGACAGATGCAGGTACTATCATCCCTGTCTTTATAGATGAGGTAGCTCATGCTAGACAAGTTAAGTAGCTTTGCTCATGACTACTACCTAGTAATTATTTGGAGGTAAAATTAGAGACTAGATTTCTCCTTGTTCTCTCATATAGCACTCTCTCCACTGGGTCTTGCTGCCTTTTCCTCCAAGCATAAAAGTGGGGAAGATGTGAAAGATTTAAATGAGATCTTCTGTAGCACTAAAAAACAAACCAAACAAAAACCCAAACCCCTAAATATCCTAACACCCACACCAATGTTCAAAGCACCAAACTTCATGATGATGCTTCATGAGATTATAGCATCATATGAACAAAGGTTTACAGCTCCAAGGCTGCCCAAAATACCCAAAAAATTCTCTTTGGAGTCCCAATGTCACTATTTCTCTTGTGAATATTTTGTAGAGGAAGTTTTCAAAATCTACTTTTAAAATGTCATGCTTTTACACCAAAGATTCCCAATATCAACAAAAAATTTGGCTGGGTATGTTACTAGCATGTGGTTAAATCAAATCTAGGTACCAATTTCTTAGAAGATAATATGAAAACAAATAATAAATTCATAACAGGAAAACCTCATTTGACATGTGATCATACTATAACCAATATAACATTCTATTTGGGTTTTGGTCACAACCTGGCACAGTATAAAACAGCTCTGGCTCTGGAACCAGAAGACCAGGATAAAAGTCCCACCTCTAATATCTGCTACTTGTATTACTTTGAACAAGTCACTCTATGTCCATAGGCCTCATTTCTTCATATGTTAAAATGACGGTGGAGGGGACACACCGATTGCCTAAATGGCTTCTGAGGTCCCTTCCATTTCTGGATCTATAATCCTATTCTTGTATTTTGCTTCAGATTGTAGTTATTATTTTTATACCTTCAAAAATACATGGTAATAAATATATTGGGTAAGCTATCCTGGCTATTACTCTGAGATCCCTTGCAAATCCTGGGTACTGAGCTAGTTTGGCACGAGAAGTAAACATTTCCATCCATAAACAGAAGGATCTATCCGAAATTAAGTTGGGGATAGATTCTGACCTATATCTCTTTTATTTCTCTAATTAAGAAGCTCTTCATTAATCCAACTGAACTTCCCAACTTTTGTACATTAGAACATACTTTAGATTTGTACCAACAAAAGTCTTATCGTTCTTTTTTTTTTAGGGGGGGAGAGAATGGGAATTCCTCCACTCAACCCCCCAACACAAAACCACTCTATACTTACTGTTGATAAAAAATAATCACGTGCTAGCAACATGAATCTACTACACACAAAGGTATCCCCACACTGTTCCTCGCACTGTTTCTGGGCTGCACAACACCCACTCTTCAAATCCTGAACCAGCCAGATGAGCAAATGTGCACCAGCTTGCTCTGTAGCAGCAGAAACAATAGACTCTTTCAGGCTACACAATCTTGTGAAGGAACAGGCTGAAACGTCATGGGAAAAATTAGGAAATATCTGTAGAAAACAGCTCACAAAATGAGGGGTGGAACAATTTGCTTAAATGTTATAAAGACTGAACATAGACACAATGTCAATACTGCCATGCTGGCTCCAGCCTTTCCATTTAAAAAGAGAACCTTCCCTTTCTTTCTTTCTTTCTGTGAAAATAAGGGAATGCATTAGAACAAGAAAAAATTTAACGTATTCGGAACAGATTTAGTTCCCCAAAACTTACACTTAAGAGAAGCATAAAAAACACGCACAACCAAAAACACAAGCCAACATAACAAAAGCAACACAAGTGTAGACAGACTCAATTTCAAAGTTCCCTGGAATTATACAGGAAAACAATCTACCTTGCCTTAACTATTCCTGCCCTTCCTTTTAAATCTTTCCATCCCAATTAATACTATCTGTTCTCATGAGTTACTATCCTCCAAACTGCACCTATGTCGTTCATTCTGATTAAGCTGCCTTTTTGGTGGCCTTCCCCTGGTTTTCATTTTTTTTCCCTTCACATCTCACGCTTTTGCCTAAAGCCATTCCACATGCATGCAAATATCTTTTTCCTCATGCCTAGGAATACCACATCCCTTACTAATTTTAAATTGCTGTTTAAGGCCCACCTCCTGCAGGAAGTCTTTGCAGATTTAACCCACTTCAATAAACATCTGTTAATGCCTCACAGGTACAAGCTACAGATAAATTCCTCCCTCCCTCCCTAGAGAAGTCCTTTCCCTCAAGGAATTTATATTCTATAGGCAAATAACAACATGTATACTGATAAGTAAATAATAAATACATGCAGAGCTATATTTTTTTAAAAAGACAGAAATTAATTTCAGGGTGTGTGTGCACAGGATGTAGTATTTGAGTGGAGCTCTGAAGGAAGATAAAGAGGTAAGAATATAGAAGGCAGGAGGGAGAGCATATTCCAGGTCCCAGGCCTTTGTGAAGGAGCAGGGAGGGAGGTGAAATATTCCTGGACAGGGAACAGCAGAGTAAGCTGGTTTGGCTGGAATGTGGAATGTGTGGAGGGCAATGTACAACAAGCCTAGAAAGAGAGGTTGGTTGGAGCCAGAAGAGTTTTAAAAGCTATTTTATCCTAGAAGTAAGAGTGATCCACTGGGGCTTCCTGCTCAGGAAAAGTAACATCATTAGACCTGTGCTCTAGGGACATCAATTTCACAACTGTGTATAAAATGGATTAGAGAGGGGAAGAGATATGGAGACCAATTAGGAAGATACTGTAATAGTCTGGGAGAGAGGAGACCAGGGTATGAATTAGAGTGGTGGTCATGGGAGCAGAGAAAGGGGGTGAATGTGAAATATTGTGTATCAGTAAAAATCAACAAATGATTAGCTATGAAGTGAAAAGGAAGGGAAAAGTCCATGTGGGCAGATGATGAGTTCTCTTTGAGACATGTTCAATTCAAGAGGCCTCTGGAATATACAGCTGACGTTGTCTAATAGGTAGCTAGTGATCTGAGAGGACCTATAGGCATAGAAATGATAGTTAAACCCTTGTGAGCTGATAAGATCACCAAGAGGGAGAATGTATACAGCAAAGTAAAGAGGGTCCAGGTTAGAATCCTGGGACTGGCCCAGTACACTGAAAAATCTGCCAGCACCATTTTTCCTTTTAATGCAATTTTATATCACCTTTTAATTTTTTTCCAGTAGATGATTCTAATCTGACCTTTAAAATCTAACCAGTTATAAGTTCCTTGAGGTCAAAGTCTGTTTTTTTGACATGCATCTGAAATATCTAGAACCCTGCTAAAATATAAGGTATATATGATGCAAGTCTCTCCACTTGAATCTATCCTCCACACAGCTGCCAAAGTCTGATTATACCATGCTGCTACTCAACAAACTGAAGAGGTTCATTCCCTTTACCTTCAAGATCAAATATTAAGTCCTTTATTTGGCATTTAAAGCTCTTCTCAACCTGGCCCCTTGCTGCCTTTCCATTCTCATAGTCTCCTCCTCTCCACACTCTATGATTAAGCCAAACTAGCCTATTCGTTGTTTCTAACACATCTCCATGCCTTCGCAATGTTTGTCCCCCTTGCCCTGAATACTTTTAAACTTCCAAATTTAGAATTCCTGGATTCCTTTAAGATCCTGTTCAAGTGGACCACCACCTCCAGGAGGCCTTTCTTGGACACTCTTCCTTCCCTTGCTAGGGCTATCCCCTCTATTCTGTATTTATGTCTATTCTGATTTATATATGTTGTCTTCCCTATTAGAATGTAAGCTCCTTGGGGGCTGAGACTGGTTTTTGCTTTTTTTTTTTTTAATCAAGTGCTTATCACAATGCATAGTGTAAGTGCTTTATAAATGTTCACTGAGTTCATGTTCATGAAATAGTTGATTTGAACTCTCAGTAGGAAGGTAGGGTTTCTTACCCCCCAGACTCAAGTGGTTTAATAGTATAAAGCCTGTGCTAAAGAGTTATTTATTTTGTTTTCTAGAAGAAAAGAACATTTGTTAAAACTATAGAACGAACAAAAAAAACTGTAAGGTTACTAGATAACACCCAGATAAGTCAAATTTGGAGTCAGGACGATCTAACAACTTGATGCCTATTTCCTAGGTCTGCCCTGACATCATACCTCTTGGGTTTTAGAATAAACAAGAACTTTGGAAGGTCCCTTTATTACTATTTACAAATGAAATAAGGGCAGCTAGATGTCCATGTGGATAGAGTGTCAGGCCTGAAGTCAGAAAGATGAATTAAAATCTGGCCTCAGACACTTATTAGCTGTGTTAATCTGAGCAAGTCACTCAACCCTGTTTACCTCAGTTTCCTCATCTGTAAAATGAGCTGGAATAGAAAACAGCAAACCACTCCAGTATATCTGCCAAGAAAAACCCAAATGGGCTTACAAAGAGTTGGACATGACTGAAAAAAAAATGACTGAACAAGTGAAATAATCAAGAGGAACCTACTGAGGTCTCATAGCACAGTAGGATGCAGAATTTCACTGAATTTGAAATTCAAATCACACACCCAAGTTAAAGAATAGGGATGAGGACTGGACCCAGGATTTGAAACTCCCTCTGTCAATGCCGGTCAACACCTTTCTGTTCAATTTATAGTCTTACAGAGTTGCCTAGAATAGTGCTTTCCAAATTCTGGGGCTGAGGACCTTATATACGAAAAAAAATGGATGATTTTAAATAGTTTTTGTTTGTGTGGGTTATAGCTATCGGTATTTAAATAATAATAAATCCATTACATGTTAACATTTTTTATGAAAATAACTATATTTTCCCAAACAAAAAAATTCTGAAAATAATGTTGTTGCTTTAGATATTTTTATAAATTACTTCGATGTCCAGCTTACTAAAAGGCAGTTGGATTCTCATATTTGTTTCTGCACTCAATCTACTGCTATATGTTATTTTGGTTGAAGTACAGGTGGGAAATCTGGCTTCACACACATACATATGTATTTGGAAACAGGGGGAGTCTTTTAATAAGCAAATACCGTCTTACTATTAATATGAAAATAGTTTTGACCTTGAAGACCCTTGAAAGGGATCCTCAGGGGTCCTTGGACCACTCTTTGAAAACAGGTGGCCTAGAACATTGAATTAAGTGACCTAGGGTCACATACCTAGTATGTGCCAAAAGCAGGATTTGTACCTCATTCTTTCTGGCTCCTAGTCTGAATCTCTTCCCATCACACCATACTACCTCTCTTTTTTGACTGATTGCTAAAGAAAGCTCAAGAATAGAAAAGAAGGAGTGGGGAGACAGTGTCAGAGGAATGACAGATGACAGATGTAAAGGTCTAGCTAGGGAGGGAAGGTCTCATTTAAGAGGTGATTGTCAATCTTTTTTTCAGTCTTTCAAACACCTGTGAATTTAACAGACTATACAGGTACCAGTGGTGGAATCAACAACTAAAATAAGCTATTTTGCTCTGGGAATCTAAAAGTTAAATGTTATACAGTTTGAATGTGTAATCAGGGATTCTCTTTGCCCACATGATCTGATAATCCTTTATATATTGTTTATCAAAGGTACTTCTGGGTTTTAGGTTAGAGATTAGGGTAACAAATAGTTATAATAATCACAATACCACTATTTGCCATTTCAGAGTGCTTTTAAATTTTAAAAGGGCTTTCATAGCTAGCATTTCATTTTATTTTCACAACAACCTGATGAGAGAAACATAGTAGGTTCTATTTCAGAGACAAGGCCACAGGATTTAGGGTAATTAACTTGCCTAATAAGATGCTGCTAGTTAATAGTAAGGACTATAATCTATGCCTCTTGACTCCTATCCCAAGTTTCTGACATTGGCAATGTAGGAGAAAGCCTCTGAGAAGAAAACTCAAGACATTTCAGTACTACCAATTTAATTTAACAAATGTTTGTTCTATGTCTATTATATGCGGAAAGGCCCTTGAATGGCATGCCCAAACCCATTTTTAAGGAGCAACAACTAAGAAAAAGTGAATGCTATCATAACCATCTGTTTTTGGACATTTTAGGAAAGCACATAGCATGCTAAGTCCTTATACCTATAATCCGCGGAGCTGTCCAACTCTGGCTTCTTTAAAAATTGAGCTCAAAAGCCAACTGCCACAAGAGGTCTTTCCTGTCTCCCACTATCCCCTCCCCCAGCCACTTGAACCTTTTCCTCTAACTCTATATGTACCAATCTATTAACATGTTACCTCCATTAGAATGTAAGTTCCCTGAGGGCAGGGCCTAGTTTTGTCCGTGTGTGTGTGTGTGTGTGTGTGTGTGTGTGTATTTTTAGCACTTACAACACTGTCAGGCACACAGTAAGTAACTGATAAATGCTGGGTGATGTTGGTTTGATTCTACAATCTTTTATACTCTATTCCTTTACAGAGCCTTCTATTACAGTAATTTTGTATCAATGACTAGGAGGCATCTCTTATGTACTGAGACTATTCTACAGATTAGAGGAGCAAATACATTCCACATATATTCATCACAAACTTCAGAATTTGAATTTTTAATATGTGGTAATATAAACAGAACAAATTCAAGGCCTTAGTATTCTCTCTGAGTTAGACTGGGCAGGTGCTCATTTTAGTACCTAGAACAGATCTGACTTTGACTAGTCTTTTGGATTCATTTCCTCCAGTTTTGGGTCCTTATTGTGTCAGAGGAGGGAAAGGCATAAGGAAGGGCATCACAAGATTTGTCATTCTCTCTATCTGGGATGCTCTGTTCCTCAGCAACCTCTGCTTGCAAAAATTCAATGCTTTTTCAAAAAAAAAAATACACTGAATGGCTGAAGAATGCCTATAGTTTAGAAAAACAAAATTTAAAAATGACAAAAGGTATGTGTGTAGGGAGGGCATGAAGAAGCCTTTCACAAAAGGGGAGGAATATAAGATCCACTGCCAGGGACTGAGAAACACGGTCTCACAACCACTGCCTCAAAAAGCCTGCACTTAGTATGTCCTAGGCACTGTACCAGTTGCTTGAAGATACAAAGCAAAGAACCCATCCATTCTTACTCTTAAAGAACTTATCTTCTCATCATCACCAGAACACTTTATAATAAACTCCTTTGTAACACTATTTATTATTTATATACAATTTTATACTGCTTACACGGTTTTCATAATTATAATCTCATCATGTAGAACTCTCCCAAGTTACCCAGGAGAACTTTACACTCATAGCCAAGGCAAACTAGAAGTCAGTAACAAACATAGAGCCCCATCTCATTCTCATGAAATGACAGAGCCAGAACTGAGAGATCCTTTAGTACAAAGCCTTCATTTACAGATAAAGAAACTGATCCCAAAGAGATTACAATACCAATCACTGCATTCTATACTTTGCTCACATATCCCCCTGACATAGTCTAACTGACTTCCTCACTGAAAGCTCAAATATCTCTGGTTTTTCTCAGAACCATGTTTCATTTCTTTAAAGGAACACAGTTCCAATTTTACAATGGAAGTCAATAAGAAAGTAGGTTTTAGTTCATAAAATTTTCACTTACAAATAACCTGTTTTGAATTTTATTTTTTCTCAATTATATATAATTTTTTTTAATTTTAAAAAAATACTGGGGTGGCTAGGTGGCACAGTAAATAGAGCGCTGGCCCTAGAGTTGGTAGGACCTGAGTTCAAATCTGGCCTCAGACACTTAACACTTACTAGCCCTGTGACCTTGGGCAAGTCACTTAGCCCCAAATTCCCTGCCTTCCGTCCTCCAAAAAGCAAAAAAAAAAAAATATAGATCTATCTATCTATCTATCTATCTATCTATCTATCTATCTATCTACCTATCTATCTACCTATCTATCTTTCTATTTTCAGTTCCATATTCTCTTCCTCTCTCTCCTTGCCCCTGCCTGGGAAGGCTTGTAATTTGATGTAGATTATACATGTGCAGTCATGCAAAATCTTTCCATATTAGTCATTTTGCAAAAGAAAAAACAAACAAAACCAAGAAAAATAAACTTTAAAAAGTATGGTTCAATTTGCATTCAGACTCCATCAGCTCTTTCTCTGGGGGTGGAAAGCATTTTTTTATCCTAAGTCCTTTGGAACTGGTTTAGATCACCGTATTGCTGAGAATAGCGAAGTCATTCACACAATATTCTTGTTACTGTGTACAATGTTTTCTTGCTTCTGCTCACTTACTTTGAATTAGTTCATGTAAATCTTCCCAGGTTTTTCTGAAAGCATCCTGCTTGTTAATTCTTATAGTCAACAGTATTCCATAACAATCATATGCCACACAACTTATTTAGCCATTCCCCAACTGATGGCTATCCTCTCAGTTTACAATTCTTTGTTACAACAAAAAGAGCTGCTATAAATATTTTTGTATATATCCTTTTTCTTCTCTTTTGATTTCTTTGAAACACAGATCTAGTAGTGGTATTGCTGGGTAAAAAAGAATGCATGGTTTTATAAACCTTTGGACATAGTTCCAAATTGTTCTCCAGAATGGTTGGATCAGTTCACAATTACACCAATAGTGCATTAGTGTCCCTATTTTCCCACATCCAACCAACATTTATCATTTTCCTTGTCTGTCATATTAGTTAATCTGACAGGTGTAAAGTGGTACCTCAGAGTTGTTTAAATTTTAATTTCTCTAATCAATAGTGATTTAGAACATTTTTCTTATGACTATAGATAGCTTCAATTTCTTCTTCTGAAAACTTCCTGTTCATATCCTTTGACCATTTATCAATTCTGTTTCTTCTTTTTATTGGTATAGCTAGCATGTCTAGTACAATATCAAATAATAGTAGTGATAGAGGGCATCTTTGCTTCACATGATTTTCTTGGGAAGGCTTCTAGCTTATCCTGACTATACATAATGCTTGCTGACAGTTTCAGATAGATACTACTTATTTTAAGGAAAGCTCCATTTATGCCTATTTTTTCTAGTGTTTTTTTTTTTTTAACAAGAATGGGTGTTGTATTTTGTCAAAGGCTTTTTCTGAATCTATTGAGATAAGATTTTTGTTGTTTTTGTTATTGACATGATCAATTATGTTGATATTTTTCCTAATATTGTACCAGCCCTGCATTCTTGGCACAAATCTCACCTGGTCACAGTGTATGATCTTTGTGATATGTTGCTATAATCTCCTTGCTAGTATTTTATTTATATTTTTAGGCAAATTCTATTTGTTTATTTTGGTTTTCAACATTCATTTCCACAAGATTTTGAGTTACAAATTTTCTCCCCGTCTTTCCCCTACCTACCACCCCAAAATAGCAATCCTACTGAATATCCCTCTCCTCAATCTGCTCTCTCTTATATCCTCTCCCATACCCCCTCTAACTTTCTAGTAGAGCAAGATGGATTTCTATACCCCAGTAACTGTATATCTTATTTCCCAGTTGCATGTAATTATAATAATAATTTTTTTAACATTTGATTTTAAAACTTTGATTCCCAGATTCTTTCCCTTCTTCCCTCATCACCCACACCTACTGGGAAGATAAGCAATTGAATATAGGTTGTACATGTGTAGTTATGCAAAACATTTCCATAGTAGATATATTGTGAAAAACTGACCATACTACCCTCTATCCTATCCTGCCCCCCACTTTTTCTATTTTCTACTTTGACCCTGTCCCTTTTCAAAAGTATGTGCTTCTAACTACCCTTCCCCTCAATCTGCCCTCCCTTCTATCATCCCCCCTTATCTCCTTTCCCCCTACTTTCCTGTAGAGTAAGATACCCAATTTAGTGTATATGTTATAACCTCCTTTTACCAAATTCAATGAGAGTAAGGTTGATGCATTCCCCTTTGCCTTCCTGTTCTTCCCCTCCACTGTAACAGTTTTCTCTTGCCTCTTTTATATGAGATAATTTACACTATTCTGTCTCTCCCTAAATCCTCTCATTATATTCCTTTCTCATATCTTATTTTATTTTTTAGATATCATCCCTTCATATTCAACTGATCCTGTGCCCTCTGTCTATATATACATGCACACATAAATACACACTCACATATGTATTTATATGCACATGTATCCTCCTATATAAACATACAGAAAAGTCTCATGAGTTACAATTATCATTTTTCCATGTAGGAAAGTAAATAGCTCAACTCTAATACGTTCCTTATGATTTCTTTTCCCTGTCTACTTTCTCATGCTTCTCTTGCTTCTTGTATTTGAATGTCAAATTTTCTATTCAACTCTGGTCTTTTCATCAAGAATGCTTAAAAGTTCTCTATTTCATTTAATGACAATACTTTCCCCTGAAACATTATACTCAGTTTTGCTGGGTAGGTGATTCTTGGTTTTAATCCTAGCCCCTTTGACCCCGAGAATATCATATTCCAAGCCCTTCAATCCCTTAATGAACTGCTAGATCTTGTGTTATCCTGATTGTGTTTCCACAGTATTCAAATTGTTTCTTCCTGGCTGCTTGTATGTGAGATAATTTTCCTTATTCTTCCTTTCCCTTCCCTCATCTAGTGCTTTCTCACTTTCTCTTCTTTGTCACCCTTTAATTTTATTTTCTTGAAAGCACCCTGTCATAGCCAACTCACACCCATCCTCTTTATGTATACTTCTAACT
Organism: Gymnobelideus leadbeateri; assembly: GCA_011680675.1. Classification (NCBI taxonomy): domain Eukaryota; kingdom Metazoa; phylum Chordata; class Mammalia; order Diprotodontia; family Petauridae; genus Gymnobelideus; species Gymnobelideus leadbeateri. The sequence continues at coordinate 703,518 of WOXC01004589.1, forward strand.
GCCCTAAGAATGATAAAGTTCTTATAAATTACAATTATCATCTTCCCATATAGGAACATAAACAGTTTAACCTTATTGAATCCCTTATTATTTCTCTTTTATATTTACCTTTTTGTGCTTCTCTTGAGTCTTATATTTCAAAGTCAAATTTTCTACTTTGTTCTGGGCTTTTCATCAGGAATGCTTGAAGGTCATCTATTTCATTAAATATCTATTTTTCCCCCTGGAAACATTATATAGTCAGTTTTGCTGGATCAGTTAACTCTTGATTGTAATCCTAGGTCCTTTACCTTATAAAATATTATATGCCAAGCCCTCCAATCCTATAATATGGAAGCTGCTAAATCTTGTGTGATCCTGACTATGGATCCACCATATTTGGACTGTTTCTTGCTGGATACTTGTAATATTTTCTCCTTGTCCTGAGAACTCTAGAATTTGGCAATAAAGCTCCTGAGAATTTTCATTTTGGCATCTCCTTCAGGAAGCAACCTGTGGGTTATTTCAATTTATATTTTTCCTTCTGGCTCTAGGATATTATGGCAGTTTTCCTTGAAAATTTCTTGAAGTATGATGTCTAGACTGGGGTTTTTTGTGTGTTTTTGTTTTTGTTTTGCAGTGGAGGGGACAAATTGCTTTCAGGTAGTCAATAATTCTCAATTTATCTTTCCTTGATCTATTTTCCAGGTCAGTTGTTTTTCACATTTTCTTCTATTTTTTCATTCTTTTCATTTTGTTTTAGTTTTTCTTAATGTCTTGTGGAATCATTAACTTCTACTTGCCCAGTTCTGATTTTTAAGGAATTCTTTTCTTTGGTGAACTTTTGTACTTCTATTTCCATTTGGTCAATTTTGCTTTTTTAAGTACTTATTTTTCTCATGGAATTTTTGTACCCCTTCTTCCATTTGGCCAATTCTGTTTGTTAAAGGTATTATTTTCTTTGGTATTCTTTTGTGACTCAATTACCAAGCTGTTGCCTCTTTTTTCATAATTTTCTTGCATCACTCATATCTTTCCCTAATTTTTCCTCTACCTCTATTATTTGTTTTTTTTTAATCCTTGTGATTTGATAAACAAGTGACCTTGTTCCCCTGTAGCCACATATGCTAGTACTCCTCTTGGCCCCAGAACTATGGCCATGTCCTCCACTCTCCAGCAGTCAAAATCATTAGGGATCCTTTCTGCCTTGGAATTGAGACCAGAGTCCCTACTCCCTTCTGAGTGCTCCCAAGCATTCTCTATCCTGAAACTGTGATCAGGTCCCCTGCTCTCCTGCTGTCACAAGTGTAATGCCCCCCTTTGCCCTGGGACTACAACTCAGACATGCATATGGGCAATGCAATAGGGTTCTGAATCTCTTTCTGACCATTTGTCCAACCTCCTCATTGTCTGTAAGCTGAGAGCTTCTGAAGCTGCTGCTGCCCCAATGCAGTCACCTCCCAAGGCCTGAACTGAGCTCCAGGCCAACAACTACCTGCATGAGATAGACCGTTTTTGTTCACCTTCTAAGTTGTCAGGCTTGAAAACTATTTTAACTGAACTTTTTTTCAGATCTATAGCTCCAGAATTTGATTTAAGGTCTAATTTTAAATTTGTTTGAAGGGGAATTTGGGAGTATTCAGGTAAGTTCCTGCTCCTATTTCATTAGCTTGGCTCCACCTCCCACTGACAGGTAATTTGTCAGGGATCTAGATCCTCAGTAAATGGAAGGATACCTGTATAACATATACATATATATTATATATATACATATATATATAAATGCGCATATTTATGTATATTCATGCTCACACCAAAATACATGTGTCGAGGAATTCTGTCTTTCCAAGATGCTACATGATTCGCGGACCCATCTTTCCAAGTATTTTTACTGCCAAATGTCACTTTATCAAGGTTCTATAAAATTTATATATTCCCTCATTGCCACTTCTATTTCTGTTTAGCTTTCTGGAAAAGCTAAAAACTCAAATCAAGGTACTACAGCCATGTCCTATTTCTCCCTCATTCCAATCCAGTGATCCTAGTCCAGAACCTAATCCAAAAGATTACAAATTGGCACCCTAATGAGTTGTCATGGCAACCTCTAGCTGTCATTCATTCCATGTCCCAGGGTTGTAAATTCTCATTTTTAGTCTATACATATCCTACTATTTCAAGAGCAACACCAACCAAAATGAAATATAATATGTCAGGTGCCAAATACAATAAGAGAATGGTACTCTCTATTGCAGACAATCAGAAATGATTTTCAGTTGCTTTTGCTTTCAGAGATCCAACAAATCATTATGTTCTAAATCCACTGGGCTGGTCCTCAAAGAGATGACATTTATTTTAGATTCTTTTGATTTTTACTTGCTCCATCAATATTTAAGATTATTAAAAATATCAACTGCCTCCTGAGTTAAAAAGACCCTCTAGAAAAACAAATGGCATTATTTTCTGAACCTGGGACAATGAATTAAAGTTATTGATTGATATAATATTAAATTATAATAAAATGTAAAATGATGCTGAGTGTCAACATAATTTTTTCACTCCTCTTTTAAATAAAACTTGACTGTGAAGTCAAAGTTGTAGGTGACCAAAAGGGTCATAAAGAACATCAGTGACCATTATGAATAGGCTATAGTGTATCTCTAAGTAGGATACAGTGTATCTACACACAAAAAGTAGCTTAAGGGCTACTGATTGCTAATAGATGGCTAATATCAAGGCTAATGATTACTAATAGATGGACAGCTATAGAAGGATCTAGAGAAAGGATCCCAGCACAATGAGTATAGAGCCTCTCTGGGGGATCTATGGAGAATGTGGGTAAGAGTTGCACAAAAAAAAAAAATAGAAAGTGGATAGGTCAAGGTCTGCACTGATCAGAGAGGTATTGAAACACTAATATATCCTCTAAGGGTAAAAATCGACTGGGGTCCAAAGTTCTTAAAATTTCAAAATATGGAAAGAAGAGTTTACAAATACATGGCCAATGCTCAATTCTTCACTTTCAAGGAGTAGAGCATATATGTTGCTACAATAAACAGATAATCCCCAAGCCCATTTTTAGCTAACAGTTTCCTTCTCCCACCTTCAAATAAATGGCTTAAGAGTGATTCTTACTTTGGAGATAGCAGGATACCTATTCCCCCTCTCCCATTGCTCCACAGCAACAGCAAAGCCCCAGCCCCAATCTTATCAGAACTATCTTTAGGGAAAGGGGAGAATACAGAAACTGGAGTCTTGAGTTTCTGCTACAAGCACACTACCTGGTGCATAAAAAATACTTAATAAATGTCTGTTGACTGATTGATTGCGACCTCAATTCATAAGAATAGTCAGCTGACAAAGAGGGAAGGCTGTTTTTGCTCTAACTCTTCCCCTACCCCCATCTCACCTGCACAATTTCCAAAGTGAGCTATCTACCTTCTAACAAAAGTGTTAATGAAATACAAAATGTCCAAAAAATGAACATTACCCAGAAGGAAGAGGGAAAATAAAGGACTAGATAATCTGGAAACCCTGCAAACTCAATCCCTAAATAACCCATAATCAGACATATGGCATATCATCATAAAATACATATTTTCAAAATGCTAAACTTAAAGTGAATGAAGAAATGTCTGTAGAGAAGCTGAAACACCCAAAATCTTGAAACTATGAGTAACCAATGTATGTACTTATTTATAGTTGCAAAAGAGTCTGCTAATGTGGGAACACTTTTCCCCTGTGGAGATTTTAAAATCAATTTCCATGAAGCATTAATACTTAAGTGGGTTTCCCTGTCTGAGATTTTTCCAGTCCCCAATGAAGCAAGAAAATTTCATGTTCATATTAAGATCAGTTATACATCATGGAGTCAGAAAAGATCAAGGGATTCTGAATCCTGCTCTGACACCTGCTAACCACAGAAAAATCAGCTAAGGTCTAAGCCTCAGTTTCCTCACCTATAAAATGAGGACAATATAGCTACAGTAACTGTCTCACAGGGTTGTTCTGAAGATAAGTAAGATAACATCTGTAAACTGTTTTCTGAAGAGCAGTCCAAGTTCTGAGAGGCTTATCACCAGGTGAGCTAGAGGATGATGAATTTTTAGGGCTACAGCAACTCTTCACAATTCCATTTAAAAAGCATTTGTTAAGCATCTATTATTATAAAGGGCTTGGGAACATAAAGGCAAAAATGAAAAGTTTCTGCTTTCAGGGAGCTTACATTTTGCTGGATGACTGTCTACCAATTTATAGGGGCTGAGAAGTACACCATTAAAGAAAATATCCACACCAAGGAAACCACAGATTCCCAAAGAACTGAAAAATTAAACAACTCTAAGCTAGTCCTCATTGGCAGCTTGGTGTCATAAAGAGGAAAAATAAAGCTCTTAAATGATACAAAGGAGACTGAACAGAAGGCAGACCAGCTTCTACAACATTGTCTTTCTCTCTCTATTCTAGGCATAAGAATCTGGTCCTTTTTAACTAAGGTAACTAGATATCTCAGCAGATACAATGCTAAGCCTTGAGTTAGAAAGACCCGTATTCAAATCCAGGCTCAGATACTTACTAGCTGTGTAATCCTGGGCAAGTCACTTAATCTCTATTTGTCTAGGAAGCAATTAGATGGTTTAATAGATAGAGCACTGGGTCTGGAGTCAGGAAGACCTGAGTTCAAATCTAGCCTCAGATACTTGCTAACGCTGGAAAAGTCACAACTCCTGTTTGTGCCTCAATCCACTGGAAAAGGAAATGGCAAACCACTCCTGTATCTTTGTTAAGAAAATTTCATGAACAGAATGGTCCACAGGATCATGAAGAGCTGGAAATGACACAAAAACAACTTTCTATTAAAATCTGCCATGACCCCCTCAGTGCAGCATCAGAAATGAGGGTCCCCTATGGGCCTCAGGGCAACACCAGTGAAGCACATCAGGACCTGTAGCCTGTAGCTAGACTATCTAGCACAAGAACTCTCAAGACAGTTTCCCTTCCACTCTGGGAGCAGATGTCAAATTTAAAAGAAAGGAAAAAGGCCCCCAAAAAGATAAGCAAAAAACAAAAAACAAACAAACAAAAAAGAATCAGACCATAGAAAGTTATTATGGTGACAGGAAAGATCAAGACACAAACTCAGAAGACAACAATGTCAAAATGTCTAGAGGCAAAGTCACAAAGAAAAATGAGAAAAGGTCTTAAGCCCAGAAAGAACTCATGGAAGAGCTCAAAAAGGAGCTTTAAAATCATATAAGAGAGGCAGAAGAAAAATTGGGAAAAGAAATGAGAATGATGTAAGAGAATTATGAAAAAAGAGTCAACAGCTTAGATAAAGAAAACTATTAAAAAGTAGAATTGGCCAAATGGGAAAAGAAGTACAAAAGCTAACTGAGGAAAACAACTCCTTAAAAATGAGAATTTGGCAAGTGGAAGCTAATAACTATGAGCCATCAAGAATCAATTAAACAAATTTGAAAGAATTAAAAAATAGAAGAAAATACCTCATTAGAAAAATAAATGACCTGGATAATAGATACAGGAGAAACAATATGAGAATCATTAGACTGTCTGAAAGTCCTAATCAAAAGGAGGTTCTGGATAGCATTGTTCAAGAAATTATCAAACAAAACTGCCCTGATATCCTGGAGCCAGAGGGCAAATGTCAATCTCAACAGACATTGAAAGAATTCACCAATCACCTCAGGAAAGAGATTCCAAAATAAAAACTCCAAGGAACTATTATTATGGCCAAATTCTGGAACTATTAGGTCAAGGAGAAAATACTGCATGGCCAAAAAGAAACAATTCAAATATTGGGCAACCGTAATCAAGATTGCACAGGATGTAGCAGCTGTAACATTAAAGAATCAGAGGTCATGGAACATGATATTCCAGATGGCAAAGGAGCTAGGAATACAATCACGAGTCACCCAACTTGGAGAAATTAAGCATAATACTTCAAGGGAAAAAATGGTCATTTAATGAAATAGAAGGATTTTAAGCTTTCATAAGGAAAAGACCAGAACTGAACAAAACTGAACAAAAATTTGATCTCCAATATAAAGCCAGTCATGGATTCAATATAAGATCACAGAATCCAAAGGTGGAAGGACATTCAAGAAGAAGAAACTGAGGCTCAGAGAGGGCTATTTTCATCATCAAGAATTTTAACTACATCAGCAGTTCACATAATTTTGGGAACATTTAGAAATAACAATGAGGTAAACTCCACTGATGACAACAATGGCCAATGGTGTAATGCCATGCACAGAAGCTTTCCAGAGGACTGTTACTGTGAACAGCTTTTAAGGTTCTGATTACACAGTATAGTGAACACTCTATTTATTCCACAACAAATCAAAACAAAACATTCACAGAAAATCAAGGTACAGCATTCATAATATTACAACTTATATTCACAACAGCTTATCATTAAAATGGCCACATAGTTTTCACCAAAGTGGTCACAATATTTAGAACAAAGAACAATCATCTCAAAATACAATAGTCAAAGTCTTCTACTCATGGGGCAAAGTCTTAAGTTAACTCAATCAATATCACAATATAGTCTCAAAGTACAGTAGTCAAAGTCTTCCATTCATGGGGCAAAGTCTTCCACTCATAGGGCAAAAGTCTTGATTAACTCAATCAGTCACTTATTCATCAATCAATTACTAAGAATCATACACAAAACCCTTCACCCCTAGGTCACTAGTAAACTACAATTTCATCATTAATCAGTACCCAGGGAGAAGTCTTTTCATCTTGACTTGGGGCTGGTTCTCAGATTCCCTGGATCCCCTTCCATGGTCCCAGATTCTACCTGGATTCACCAGACTATCACCTGGGTTCAATGGTAGATGGCTCCCAGTTCATTGTCCAGTTTTCTGGGTAGGTCCTGCTCTACACTCAAGTTTACAGGGTCTGGTCCACGTCAGATCCTTCACAATTTCTGCTCCAGGGAATTCAAGGCTCAACAAAGCCACAAAGTCTCAGCATCCCAGTCATGCTTCCTCAGTCACCTGGGCTCCTGGCTCCTGGCTCTGGGCTCCAGGCTCTTGGGCTCCTGTTCAGAAGAGGCTCCGCCACAACAAGTTCTCAAGAAATTCTGGCTCAGTTCTCCATTCTCTCTTCTGTAGCTACTCTGCCAACCAGATGCTGGTCTCAAGAAATTCTGACTGTGCCTCTCTGGGGCTTTTCCTTATATACACACAGCATTAGCTTTTTGTTTCAGCCAACCCTTTCCTGTTACATCAGTAACAGGAGACAGGAGTTCATACCTTCTGTTTCCCCAACAGAGGCTTGAACAATTACTAAGTGCTAAGTACCTGCTAGCTTTGCCAACACAAAGGGATCTTCAAATTCAAATTACATTACCATTACAAATGGGGCTGGCTGGTCCCATACCCATACAACATCTATATAAAGCGTAACTCTAAGGTTTGGGGTAGGGGGAGGAATAGTTACAGGGGAGATTTTGAATTGAATTGCACTGAAATGAATTAAGACAAATTATTCAATATATGATGAAAATCTTCCAACCCGATTAATAAAATTCATTTTTCAAAAACAGACACCCAGGGGCGGCTAGGTGGCCCAGTGAATAGAGCACCAGCCCTGGAGCCAGGAGGACCTGAGTTCAAATCCAACCTCAGACACTTAGCACTTACTGCCTCTGTGACCCTGGGCAAGACACTTAACCCCAATTGCCCTGCCATCCCTCCTCAAAAAAAAGAGATACCCATTGCAACCTTGTCCATCTCATGCCACCTTTTAATAGACAGACTACTGCAAAAACAATAACTTCATTTTTTCCCCCAGTGACATCTTAACATTGCATTTAGGAACAACATGTTTGTGGATAGAACTCAGGGCACCATATCAAGGCAATATGGCATAATGGACTATGGACCAGATTAACTATCCAAAGACATGATTTTTAGGCGCAGCTGTCATTAACTAGACCTGCAATCTTGGACAAGTTACCTACTCTCTCTAGGCTTCTGTTTACTTACTTATGAAAGTAGGGAAGTTGATCAGATGATCTCTAAGGTATCTCTCAGCTCTTGGATTCTAAAAAAGAATGAATTATCACTCCCACCCCCCAAACTAAATGGATCAATCCTTTACTCTGCATTTTTCCTTCATTTATAAAATTACCTTGGAGCTTATTTTGTGAGACAATTTAGAGGATGTTTAGATTAAAATGAATAACTAATTTGTCTCAGTTCCAAACATTTTAATTCAATGAGAGCCTATATGATTACTACATTACTAATAAACCTGAGTTATACTGGATGTAGAAGATGTAATACTAAGAGAATAATTGCTTGGCACTCAGAGGTCCCACCAGTCTTCACCATCATTCTTTATCAACTACTAAATCTGCTTCATTGGTAGCTCTGCAAACATTCTCGAGATCCTGTAGACCATTGAATTGATGAATGATGTTAAAATTCCTGGTAACAAAAACACCAGTTTCCTGTGTCTGTCTCTGTAATGTAGAGGTAAGCACATGTAGGAACCATAGACAGGTTTCTCTAACAAAGGTTCTATTCTGAAGATATATAGGGAATTTATTCAAATTTATAAGAATAAGAGTCAATTGATAAATGGTGAAAAGGTAGTTTTAAGAAGAAGGAACTGAAACTTATCAACAGCTATAAAATGCTGTAAATCACTAATTTGAGAAATACAAATTAAAACCTCTCTAGGAGGGGCAGCTAGGTGGCACAGTGAATAGAACATTGGCCCTGGAGTCAGGAGGACCTGAGTTCAAATCTGACCTCAGACACTTGACACACTTACTAGCCATGTGACGTTGGGCAAGTCACTTAATCCCAATTGCCCTCCAAAAAGCAAAAATATTTTTTAAAAAAGTTATCTTATGGGGCGGCTAGGTGGTGCAGTGTGTAAGAGCATCAGCCCTGGAGTTGGGATGACCTGGGATCGGTCCCGGCCTCAGAAAATGAGCGCCCACACATAAATAATGACTGGCCATGTAACCTTGAGCAAATTACTTTAAAATTGCTTTACAAAAACAAAAACAAAAAACAAAAAAAACCTCTCTATGTTTCTATATCACATACATCAGATCAACAAAACTGACAAAAAAGGGAAAATGACAAATGCTGGAGCATCTGTGGGAAAAACAGGCACATTAATGCATTTTGGTGCAAACAGTGAAATGGCCCAGCTATTTTAGAAAGAAATTTAGAACTAAACTTCCTAAAACTATCAAACTGCAAAGTCTCTTACCCAACGATACCATTGTGAGATGTATGCCCCAAAGAAAAAGGAAAAGGAACCATTTGTATGAAAATATTTAGAGCAACTTCTTCTGTGGTGGCAAAGAATTGGAAACTGAAAGGTAGGCCACAGACTAGGGGAATGGCAGAACTATGGTATATGAATGAAAAAGAATATTATTGTGATACAAGAAATAATAAAGGGGCTGATTTCAGAGAAACTTGTAAAGATTTTTGTGAACTGATAAATAGTGAAGTGAGAAGAACCAGGAGAATAATTTATATGCTAACAACAATACTGTAAAGACAAATACTTTTGAAAGACTTCAGGAATCTGATCAATATAATGACAGACTACAATAATGGTACCATGTGCCAGGCACTGTGATAAGAGCTTTACAAGTATTTCATTTGATCATCCTCATGATGAAAATATGCTATCTTACCTCCTGATTGAGGGGTGACACTGAAACATTTTTTTTATATAACCAAAGCAAGAATTTGTTTTGTTTGACTATAATGGTTTATCGTAGAGGGGTTGCTTTTCTTGCTTTCTCAATGTATGGAATGGGGGGGGGGAGTTTAGGGAGAGGAAGAAAAGACAGATCTTTGAAAAAAATTAATTTAATAAAACTATAGATGGCTACTACCAAAGGTTTGGCTGGCATTGATATGACTACTGTTCTTTCCTTACAATTCTACTCAGGAAGTACAAAGTATAGGGTAACTTCCCAATGAATGTTTTCTTTTGGAAGATATGCATAATACTGTGTGGGATGATAAAAGCATAAACCATCTAGCTTTCCACATATGAACAGATTAACCCACTACATAATTTATGACCATTCTCATGAATGAAGAGCTAAGTGTGGCAGTAAGTACCAAAGGTGACATTAAGGTCAGTGCTTTATATAAAATTTTATATACCTATTTCACCCATTGTTAAGAAGCAGCTACTCCTCCATAGCCAATGTTTATATGGTCATAGGTTCACAGACAGAGCTAAAAAGGGCCTTAGAGGTCTAATGGTATAACCCCTTCATTTAACAGATCAGGAAACTGAGGCCAGAGACACCCAAGGTCACACAGGTGACAGAGTTGGGATTCAAGTAATCTAAACTTGTAGCATTCTTTCCATGGCACCAAATTATATTCCAATAAAAAGGGACATTTCATGTCCACAGTGCTTAAGATGAGAAAGGATAACTGAGACAGGTAAAGCCTGACTTCTGTTTCCTACTAAGTCTTATCCTTACTAAAATGAATTGTCTGGAAAGTGGGCTTATCATTACTTGGCTTTTTTTTAAAAAACAGACATTAGTGTTGATATTTAATTTCTTTAGAGTATAATGATAAGCCTGAGGGATGTAGGTACCCAAGCAATGTTGCATTTTCCATGACTTCAGAGGCCCCAACCATCTTGTTGTAAAAACCTGGGAGGCCTGAACATAAAAAATAGGCCCTTGAATCATAGGTGGTTTAATTTTTCAGCTGGGCTGTTGTTGGTTTGGTTTTGTTTTACATTTTTGCCCCACCCTCTTCAACTCAGACATACTTCTGTCTTTTTTGATGTCTTGGTTTCTCTCCCACCACCATCTCAAAGAAAACCATTGATTGCTAGATCTATATTTTTATCTGTATAGAATTTCACAGATTACAAAGTACATTCACATGTATTATTTTATTTGAGGAGGACCTGTCATCAGTGGGCTCTACAGTATATGTCAATCAATCAATCAACAACCAGTTAATTAAGCAACTTCTATGTGCTTAGAGTCAGAGATATGAGTGCAAAATATTAAATAAGCTCTAATTGCAAAGTGCTTATTTTCTAAAGGAGGAGACAAAGTAAGTTAATACAAAATAATGGAGGCAACTAGGTGGCTCAGTGGCTTGAGCACAGGACCTGGAGTCAGGAAGATCTGAGTTCAAATTCAAGTTTAGACATTTACCAGCTGTGTGACCCTGCGCAAGTCACTTAATCTGTTTAACTCAGTTTCCTCATCTACATAATGGGGGTGATAATCTCCCAAGGTTGTGAGAATTGAATGAGACATCTGTAAAATGCCTTAAAAACTTTAAAATTCTATATAAATTACTAGCTGTTATTAAATACAGAGTAGTCTGGGAGGGCACTAGCAGTTGATGGGATCAGAAAAGACTTCAAGCAGAAACTGGTGCTTGGACCACATCTTAAAAGAAGAGAGGAGGAAATGCATTCCAGGAATGGAGGGTTGGCCAATGCCGAACACTACGGAGGAAAGAAGGTTATAAAGCTCCACCAACTCCCTCCCCTCCCTAAATGGAGAAGTCCCAATTCTACAAAGGTTGGAAACTTTGGATCTAAGGAATCATTACAACTAGGAAAAAGACGGAGATGATGAAAGCATAACAAAATCTAACACCTTTCTATTGGGTTTCTTATGGAGATAAACTAATTTAGATTTTTTTTTAAAACAAGTTACCATTTGTTTCTTCTTACTAATTGAGATTTTTAAAAGACCCTCTTTCAAAGAACTGTTCAACATGTGCTGAAGTTTTCAGTACAGAATGATTTTGTTTTCCTAACATTTTATTTTTCCTTTATCATTCTATATTAAGATATCCATTGCTCTCTTAAGAAATTAATTTTGCTCACCCAAGTTTATTACTGAATCTGACTAAAAATATGAAACAATAGATCTGTCCCCTTAGTCAAAATGCATTTCTGCTGAGCACGAAGTCACACTCCAGATGTACCTAAGAGAATTGTATAATATAACCATATACTCCCTAGGAACAACAACAAAAAAAGAATATTGAAAAGTGAATTTAATTCCCTGAAACTCTTGCAGAAAAATTAAGGAAAGGTACAGGTTGGCCAGAAACATTTCAATAGTGGTTACCATGGAAACAAGTTGGTAGGCTTCATTTTTGGAGTTGTACAATTCCATCAAATATTAAATTCCACTTGTTATTTGCATATGCACACAATACCACAAATTCCAGTGACCACCCGGAAATGTGTGGTAGATCTCAAAAGCCTTTAAAGTGGTTCTATTTTATTTAACTAAAACTTACAAAGAAGAAATAAATCATTTTTAATGGATGGATTTTTTTTTAATCCTCCTCTGCTTTCCAACTGTTTCATCTGGGGAAGAAGCCAAGGTGAGGGTAATGATGGCAAAGAGCTGAGGTGCAAAGTATAAGGAGAGGAAAATAGCTTCGTCTTGCTTAAGAGAGGTTTTTAGGGGTGGGTTTCCAATTACTAAGATAAAAAGATAAACCATTGTTGATGATGTTATCAAGGTCAATTAAGCAGACTACAACAACTCCAGCAATTTTTTTCTAATTAAAACTGTATACCCATTTTGCATTTCTGTGAAAAGACAGCTCTTATTCACAGGATGTAAGAAACAATTACATTGTTTTTCTTCTTGGAGGCAGAGCATCTTAATATTATAAAGTGTACAGCTCATCAGGTTCTGTCCTCTTTTCACTTACCTCTATTTAATAACATACTTTCTTTCTGCCAGGCTTGCAACCCTAAAAGGACATGCTGCACTTTCAGTTTTGAAAATTAAGAAAAAGCATCTATTTTACCACAGAACTAGAAATGCAAAAGCTCAGCAAGAGTGGACTAGCTTACTCAAATACTTTCCTTACAGCGTAAGGAAAAGCAAGTTGGTACACCAAATTTTTTTTCTAGTTGATAAGATGGGATCAGTATTTGGTGCTTTGTTAATGCGCTGCCTTAGAACCAGTAGATTTACCCCCACAAGAATACACACCCTGAAAAACAGAGTGATTAATTTACCTGCCTCCTAAGATGCTCACTGACCATTAAGCCCAGATGTCAGGAGTTGGGATTGGTGGATTTTGTGTTTCAACGATTAGTAGCCACCTGGCATGAAACCAAGAACCACAATCCTATTAGGAGTTCTTGAGCCTAGTCCAACAGTCCTAACTTCCCAGACATGAGAACTCAGGGTAGTAAAATACATTAACTGTTGGGAGGAGGTTATGAACTTCCAGTTAGAAGGTCAAGCAAGGAAGAAAATAGGGGAAAGACCAACTGAAAATTCCATGGGGTGGCCTAAGCTCTCATATGGACCAGGTCCTTTGTCAAGACCCAAATGAAAGACTGAAAAATAATTCCCAGAAAGTCATTATATGAGGATTGGTTAAATGTTGGCATGAATGTCACAAAAGCAAAGAAACATTAACATCAGTGAAACAAACTTTCCACCCCATTGCTTTCCATTTGTTCATGCCCTACTCTTCCTTTGAGGCCCATGTCAAAGCTTACCTCTTCTATGAAGCTTCTCTGACCACCTTCTCCCCTCTCTTCCAGGTGGAAGTAAATTCTTCCTCCTTAAATTTCTCAAAGCCCTTTGCTTGGTCCTCATTCAACATTATACTTATCTCACTTTCCCTTATAGCATATTTATCAGAATATCTGTTCACTCTTCTCCTTCCATCCTCTTTCTCCTGCTCTTCCCCCTCACTACTGAATTTCAAACTTCTAGAGAACAAGGACTTGTGTCATACATACTAAGGGGAACTCATCAAATCAAAATAGAATTTACATTAATCTAAAATCTACACTACATTATTTTTTAAATTCCAGAGCCTTTCATATAATAGGAATTTAAAAGGATCATGAATTTATAGCTGAAAGAGACCTTAGAGGCCATCAGGTTCAACCCTTTGCATTTTACATCTGAGGAAACTGAGGCACAGAGAGATCAGGCGACTTGTGCAGGGCCAGGCAGTGAGTGTCTAAGGCAGGATTTGTACTCAGATATTTTTACATAAGTTCAGCACTCTACCCATGCCATCACCTGGCTGCATGTTGAGTTGAGTAACTCTCAAAGACTCAATTAAGACTCTGTTTCCAAGTACAAAAAAGAAGCCAAATTTGTTTTGTAAGTGCCTGATAAGGTCTAACTTTCTAAAATTTCAGATTCAGTTAATAGATCAAAAGTCATATCAAATAACAGCTTGGGGAGAATTTTGTTATTGAAAACAATGTCAGAAAGCCACATATTTTATAATCACTGCCCCTAACCCTGGATTCCCCTTTACTTTATCTGTGATCTTGTTACATTGATCTCTTTGCTCTTTCTAGAACAAGGGACTCCATCTCCAGACTCTGGGAATTTCACAAGCTGTTCCCCATACCTGGAATACTTCTCCCTCTTCATTTCAATGCCTCTCGGTTTCCTTCAAGTCCCAGATAAAACCCCACCTTCTAGAGGGAGCTTTTCCTGATCCCCCTTAATTCTAGGACCTCTCCTGTGATTATTCCAATTTATCCTGTATATATCCTGTTTGTACAGTTTTTTGCATGCTGTCTCCCCATGAGACCATGAGTTCCTGTAGAGCAGAGACTTTCCTCTGGATCTCCAGACCTTGGCACATAGTAAGTGCTTAATAAATGTTTGCTTACTATCAATTTAGCTCCCTAAGAAATGGAATGATATTTGTAAAGTAATTAAAAATCATTTTTAACACAAATTAAAAGAGAGTCATGGTGATAAGGTGGAGAGAGGGCTGGGTCTGGAGTCAGGAAAACCTGATTTCAAACTTACCAGGTGTGTGACTGTGTAAATAAACTAATCTGTTTGCCTCAGTTTCCTCAGCTGTAAAATGGGGATGATAACATATCGTACCTCTCACACTGTTGTTGTGAGGATCAATGGAGATAATATTTGTAAAGCACTTAGCCTAGGGACTGGCACATAGTAGGCATGATACAAATGCTTATTTCCTTCCCCTTCCCTCTTTCAAAGTTTTAATTTTTAAAACACAAATTTTACATTCCTTTCAATGATGCAGATCATAGCACAGCCATGTCTGTGCAACTCTTGGCCACATCTTTGTCAGTTACCTGGAGGGGATCATTAATAACTTAGAGGCTTACACACCACCCATCACTGTGCTCCCTTGTTGCCTTCCTATACCATCATAAGATCCTAGATTTGTATCTGGAAGAAACCTCAGAGGTCATCTACTTTAAACAGCTTCATTTGACAGATGAGGAAAATGAGATCCAAGGCAGTTTAATGATTTGCCCAAGGTCATAAAAGTTGCTGTTCAATCATTTCAGTAGTGTCCAACTATTTGTGACCCCATTTGAGGTTTTCTTGGCCAAGATGCTGGAGTGGTTTGTCATTTCCTTCTCTAATTCACTGGATAGATGAGCAACTGAGGCAAACAGGGTTAACTGACTTGCCCAGGTCACACAGCTCTAAGTCTCTAAGTCAGATTTGAACTTAAGAAGATGAGTTTTCCTGACTTCAGGTCCAGCTCTATCTACTACGCCACCTAGCTGCCCTGTCATAGAAGTAGTAAGCATCAGAGATGAGATCTGAACCCAGGTGCTCCAACTCTAAAGCCAGTGTGGTCTTTCCATTGCTGTCAGCTTCCAAATGCGAGAAGAACATTACCAAATTTTAACATCAACCCCAGCTAAACATAATTACAATAGCTAACCTGTGCCCTCCCTCCAAAAAAATCATCACCACTACAAAAAAATTATCCTCAAATTACATTTCTTTAAAAAAAATTCTTAAGTATGTTTGGTTGATGTATTTTTTTCACATCACCATGGTTTTCCCCAGTATCCCTCTCCCTTCCCAGAAAGCTATTCCATATAACAAATAATATTTTTAAGATAAAAAGAGGGAAAATCCAATGTAAATGATCAATGCAATGCATTAAAAATAATTCTAATTCCAAAGCTATAAATTATATTTTGATTATCTACATCTCTGTTCTGGCCCATCATCAGAAGTAACAGTTACTATAAATATATAAATTCATACTACCTAAGAGAAAAGGACAAGGAATACAGAGAGGAAGGGGAAAAGGGGAAAGGGAGGGGAGAGAAAGGAACACTATCCTCTGTAGGATCCTACTGTTCTAGAGGGTTGAGTCAGTTGCTCATGGCAACAGCCACATTAAGACTACATTTTCAGCCCTGAAATCCATCTGCCCAGTGGCAACAGGTAAGAAGGTGGAAAGGATGTTGGTATTAATTCAGGTATTAATGCAATTCTTCATCGGTCTCCTTAGGCCAGCTACATAAACTAACTGGAGAGTAGTCTTTGTTAAAATGTTTTCAAGCAATAGATATGTAAACCTCAAACAAAAATAAAACTTTACCCATAGTGAGTTAAAGCTGATGCAATTAAATAACTTAAATTTCACATGAAAACTGAGAGAATTAAGTGGTTAAAAAAATACCAGAACCAAAATAACCTCCAACTTCATATGACAGTTTTATCCAGGGGATTTCTGCTATTTGCTTTTGGGCTTTTTTCACTTTTATTTTTTAACAAAAAACTAATAACTACTAGGAACTGTTATTTTGAGGTAAAAACAACAATACTTGCCAGATATAGCTACAGAATTTATACTTTGAAATATCCAAGTTCTCATCTAAATAGTATGTAATTTTTAAAACTACTTAAAAGAACAATTAAAATTGAGTCTGCATCTATATTCCATACTGAGTAAAGTCTCTTAAGAAATAATACATTGTGGGGGCGGCTAGGTGGCGCAGTGAGTAGAGCGCCGGCCCTGGAGTCAGAAGGACCTGAGTTTGGATCCAGCCTCAGACAACCCACACAAACAAAAACCTAGCCGTGTGACCTTGGGCAAGTTACTTAACCCCAATTGCCCTAAAGGGGCAGCTAGGTGGCACAGTGAGTAAGAGCACCGGCCTCAGAGTTGGGATGACCCGAGATCAAATCCGGCCTCAGAAAATGAGCACCCACACATAAATAATGACTAGCCATGTAACCTTGAGCAACTTACTTAACCCCAATTGCTTAAAAAAAAAAAAAGAAATAATACATTGTGAATATAGTCAAAAAACTGGGATTTTTTTTTTCTGTTTTCATGTGTTCAAATAACCAGTCTGACTGAATTTTTCACTTTTAACCTGGAATCCAAGACCTGAAACTACTCTTCAATTTTTTCAAAAAATGTTAAGTGATAAGATAGTGCTGAATTTGTTGAGGTTTTTTCATCACAGAATTTGTGTACTGGTAACTAGAATAAGAACACCAACTTTCTTGAAATTAAAATGATCTCCTGTACTTTTCTGGATTATCCAAATAGTGGGCATTGTTTTTCCTTCTTTGTATTGGCTAAATACCAAGAATGATGCAACATACATCTGAAATATCTGCTAAGCGCTAAAAGAACTCATATTTTCTAGATACACTAAAAAGGTCTCATTCAATTTAGACTCACAAATGAAACTGCAGAAGAGGCCTGCCTAAATTAGTAAAAACTCTGTTTTACAGGTTTAAAAATTCAATTCAATTTAACAGTCAGGGAGCGTTTACAACATAAGATACCATACTTGTTACTTTTTATTAATTTCACATATTTTCAGCAACATTTTTTAAATGTTCCTCTGTTAAACATGTGCATACTAGTAGTAGCCTAAAAAAAGCATTTCCATAATAGATGTCTTGCTTTAATGAACAGATAAGAATAATTTGTAATGAACTTATCAAAGTACCAGTCCCTCACTTACATCATTACATTTAAAAAAATTTAATGGGTATTTCTAAACGCCTGGAAGCAATTTGATCTCTTCAAATAGATAATTTTCTTTTTAATCTTGTTTACACTATTCTTTTGCTTTGTTTCTTCATATTATTGAAAAACTAACCCCAGTACTGGTTTTAAACTCATTAGCACACACTCCAAATTAGTCAAGTTTACACTGATGAAGTTCCACAGCACAGACACGCACCAGCATAAGGTCACTCTAACCAATGTTGTTTTGCAATGATATGTTAGCACATCATTACCATACAGCATTAGAAAACAGAAAAGCCTCGATGTAAAATGGCAGTTGATCTCTAGAGATACAAATTCCCTCCACCCTCTGATTGGTGGATAGAAGAGAGTAGCCCACCTATGATTCTTTAATACTCATGCCAATCAGAAAATAGCAGCGGAGGCCTGGGGCAGTGAATCACAGTTTGGCCTCCTCTCCTACTTTCTCCCCCAAACCCTCCATATGGTCCTCTCTGATTGGTGGGAGCTGGGGGGGGGGGGGAAATGGCTTCTTTTCCAAGTGATTATAGTGAGTACTGAGAGAAGAAAGGTGTTCAGATGACTGGCAAAACATCACAGCAGCCCCCTTGTCCCCTGCCACCTCATTTCTTTGTATCCAATTGATACTGAAACCATGTTTTAACAACTAGCATGGTGGCATTTGCCCTCCCTAACAGGTAAGAAATCTGAAGATCCATGAAGGGGGAAGGGGAAAGCTGACAGAAGGGGGAGTCAGTGTTACCATTATAAAGACTATATTGTCTCCAGTCTCTGGAAAGAACTAATTTAAGCTTTTATAGTCTACATTTTGGCAGCCAAGAAACCTACTTCACATTTATAACATAGTTCCTCTGAAATTAAGTTCCCCTTGAAACATTGTTTCACCCAACATCTTGTTTAAATGGAACCAATTAACTACATTAGGTGAAAGTATAACTGGGCTTTTTTTTTTCTTTTTTGGCAGTGCAAGGGTTGGTGGGGGAGGGTTGAAGAGAAAAGAGAACAGGAAATAGGGAGAGGATGCAAAAACTTCAGGGGACCCATTTTCTGGAACATGGGCCAAGTATCTGACTAGCAAAGGACTAGCAGTGGCTATATGACTGAGGACAAGCAGACGAGGTGGATAAGAACTAGACCAATTAGCAAACTAAGTGAAGAAAAGAAATGATGGAGGAAATTAAGTTGTAGACAGTGGAGGAGCAGAGGCTGAATCCTTTACAGCTGGGCCATAAAGAAACTGAATGACTCTCCATAGTGACATTAGACAGAAGGTCTCAGTTCATTAGCCAGATTGTGCTCTGTGTTCTTTCCTTTCTTCATTCTGCAGATTGAATACCTACTATGTGTAGATGACTCTCTGCTAGGCACTGGGGAAGACACAATGGTTAAGTCTCAGTCCTAGCTAGTCCTGTGCTAGGACAATCAAA
Source organism: Gymnobelideus leadbeateri (assembly GCA_011680675.1). Lineage (NCBI taxonomy): Eukaryota > Metazoa > Chordata > Mammalia > Diprotodontia > Petauridae > Gymnobelideus > Gymnobelideus leadbeateri. The sequence goes on from WOXC01004589.1 coordinate 722,731, forward strand.
AAAGGAACTACTACTATTAAATGAACTTTTAAAGACTGGTTTTAAATCCCACCTTCTACAGTAGACTCTTTCTACCTTCCAGTCCCTGGAACACCTCTCCTTATCCCCAAAGAGTGCCTTCCCTCTAAGACTGTCTTCCATTTGTACACTGTATCTTTTACATACTGTTATTTGCACACTCTCTCCTTTAGAATGTGAACTTCTTGAAGGCAGGACCATGTTTTTGCCTTTCCTTGTATCTTCACTGTTTAGCATGGTGACTGGCACATAGTAACCATACACATAATAAATAAAGACTTGAGTAAAACATTCATCAGGGGAAGAGAAATGTTAAGGAGAGAATTCGGACCCTTGGAAAACAGCCACTACAGGCAGAGAACTTCATTCAAACACTGAAAGGCAACTATAGTGGAATCCACTACCTGGGGTAAAGGAGCCAGGAGTAAGCATGAGAGCGTGGGCCAGGAAGGGGTTCACATGACATGTGATCAGATATGATCACTGGAGCTAAGATGCAAGGTCATTGGATTAATTTCCTAGTCTAATTTACAATCCTTCCTATCCAGGTGCTAAGTTCAACATGGTTACTACCTGCTGAAGGAGCACAAAAGCTTTGAAAACTCGCTATATTTCTTTCCCTTTTAGCCAAAGTCCAGAGTGATTGTTCCACCCCAAGTTCCTGCTCCCTATGGAAAAAAAAAGCTTATCATATCAAAAGCAATTTTAACAACCTAGCTTATTGTACAAAGCATCTAATTTAATTCTTTCTGTACATTTATCATCTTTGTAAAACAGACTTGAAATTATGGCATATTGGTATGTTTTTTCATTACCTTGATGTACATAAATAGAAGATGATCAGCTTCTAAAGAAGATACTAAAGAAAATTTTGTGCAGTTTTTCCACTATGGGTAATAACAGAAAGACTTTCTTTTTTTTAAAACCCAACCAAAGTGGGATTTCCTGAATCTGAGGTTTATCCTTCAATTTCAGTTCAGAATGCTTTAGGACAAGCTACAGCAAGCTTCTCTAGAAAGGATGAAATTGATTCCTTTAATGTCAATTCCACCTTCTCCCCATCCCCCCATTCCTCTTCTTTGATTGAGTGCATCTGAATGATACTGTAAAGGATATATCCTACTAGGACAAAATAAGAACACATTTTCTTTTAAAATGCTAACAAGAAAAAAATTCAGTTGTTTTATTCTTTATATGAGCATTCCAACTTTTTATAAAAGTTATATAATAATACAGATTAACATAATTAGATTGTGGTTATTTATTTTGTTGTTGTTGTTATAGATGGATTAGAACCTGGAGTCAACATGACCTGAGTTCAAATTTGACCTCAGATACTTACTAGCTGTGTGACACTGGGCAAGTCACTTAACCTGTTTGCTTCAATTTTTCTTCTATGAAACGGGATAATAATAATACTAACCTCCTAGGATTGTTGTGAGGATTAAGTGAGATAATAATTGTAAAGCACTTAGCACAGTGCCTGACACATAGTAAACTATAAATGTTAGCTATTATTATTAAGTAGCAAACTCCCTGGCCTTCAAATCTAGTTTGATACATAAAATCTGAATTTGCATCACACTTCTCAGAAACAATGTATCTACTGCAGAAAGTAATGGTCTACCACTGTTCTAACATCCAATGGGAAATTCAAATTAAAATCTAATCCAGAAAAATCAGAATATGCACCAAAAGTGACTAAAATTCAGAATATGGAAGTGTTAAAAGGCACATGCACATACATTTCCTTAAAGGTCTCATCATTTCATCACTCATTAAATGTTAGCTCTGCCTACAGAAACTTGTCAACTTAGGGTGCCTGGTAGCAATCAAGTTCTCAATGTCACAAATCTCAAAAATGTCTTAAATGCCAGATCACTGCAAAAACGTGTTCTTTGTTATATAAGCAAGAAACTCAGGGTTCAGAGTACAATTTATTTACACAAGTCACTAACTGTATACATACAGGTGTACATATACACATCTCCATACATGCACATACATACCAGGTGATTAGAAAACATTCCTGCTTTGATGACACTGTTATAGGAATACTTTAAGTGGTCTTGTATGTCACTTATAGCATTCATGTACCTAACAATTTACTGACACCAAAACCAGCATTATTAATTAAGGCTATTACTGATTGTTCTGGAAATAAAGTAAACATCTAGATGTCTGGTAACCATCTAAGATATGTATATCTACAAAAGCTATCTAAATGCAAATTGCAGGGACTAAGAGAACCTAGAAAAGGATTCCAGCTGTGTGCTTCCTCCTTTTCCTACCAATCTCCAAGAGGAGAAACAGGCTAGAATTAAACTTATTTCTATTCTCCCCACCCCCACCCCTTTAATATTGTTGGTCTAGGGATATGAGTTTGGTTTAGAACAAAGTCTCTTCCCTGTTCACTAGCCCTCAGCTAACTTAATTCCTTCCCATTAAATGCTGGTTACATAAAAGACCATCACAAATTATGACTAGTGAGTAAACCCATTTATCAAACAAACAGCAATGAGAAACTGGAGAAGTTCTACAAATTAGAATATACCAAAAAATACACAAGAGTGAATTAGTTCTTTGCAAGACCTTGGCTCAAACAATGAGAGAAGCCCTCATCTTACCCAAGGAGAAACTCTCTCTTCAAAGTTTTAGGGAAGCAAGGTGGAAGTCAGGGACATATCAAAAGAACAGCTTACCCTCCTCATGTGCAACATCCCAAGTCTTTTTACATGTCTCCCAAAGAATGTCTGGAACTACACCAGCTTTCTCTGAAAGCAACTCCACCCTTTGTGCAGGTATTCACCATCATGTCCAGTTAAGCATTCTGCCCCCCACCTCCCCACCCCCGAGAAATCACATTCTCTTCCTCTTTAGACTCTCTACCATGTCCCACAGAAACCTCTTCTTCTGGATTACTCTAGCCCTGGAATTCACACACTGGAAGCACCCTCCCCACTTTGGCTTCTCCTTCTGATTGAATGGTTTCTCCTGGAACCTTATTTGAGGAGGATGCCCAGGACAGCTATGTCTCTTTTTTCTTTAGGCTGTTCCCTGAACTTTCCCTACTCTGTCCCCAAAGCTAGCCCCCACCCCTTTTCAGCTCCATTTTATGTATTATCTTCCCTCATTAAAACCTACACTCCTTTCTTTATATGCTTATGCTTGTATTCCCAAAATTTAACGCAGCGCCTGGCACACAGTAAGTTCTTATTAAATGCTTATTGACTCTGAGTTATCTATCTGCACATGCAGCAAGAAGCAAGATGCCCAGACTGGAGTAGAAGCCCTGTAACATTCAGAACCTGTAATCTGTTGAGTATTTGGGAACTTAGTGTGAACCTTCTATGTCAGATGTTTTATCTCAATATTTGGTTCTCCTGAAAAGATTACAAATTATTTAAGAATTAAGTATGCCTTCTACAACCTGCATTTGAGAAGATATCTAGATCAGCCACTAAAGAAGAATAAGGGGGCAGAAGTCAGATAGCTTCATTACTTTCTTCTTGAGGTCCATGCAATGGGGATGCCTTATGTCTGAGATCACCTCCTCAGGAGGTCATTTTAGTAGTCCATTAAGTTATCACCCTTAGATGGGATCCAAGAAAAGCCTCACCTCATACAGAAGACAGTTTAGTGTCCTCTATAACGAAAAGTAGCACAGTTATACTACATATACTTTGAGACTTAACAAGTGATAAGTTTTTTTAACTACAGTTATGTCATATGACCACCATGTCATTGATGACAGAAGATTCATGAACTACCTAGATATTTGGAAGACTTATCAATTTTTTACAATGCACACTAAGATTTTTCAGCCAAAAGACACTGAATAATTACAGTAAAAAAGAGATGAGAAAAAAATCATAGCATCTCCAAAAGATGTCAAGTAAAAAAACACTTTTTGGGTCTAAAATTATTTTTTTAAAGCAATTGGGGTTAAGAAACTTGCCCAAGGTTACAGGGTCAGTTATTTTTGTGTGGGTGTTAAGTATGAGGCCGGAACTGATCCCGACTCCGGCCCGCACACTCTTACTCACTGTGCCACCTAGCCACCCCTGGGTCTAAATTTTTTAGAGTTTTGAATATTTTGAAGCTACAAAAAGAGGAGATATGAACAAATCAATAATAATAAATTCAGCTGAAACTCTACAGAAATAAATGAGGTATCTGTTTCTTTTCAGGTATATTACCTCAGGACAGATATATAGCATGGTAAATTTTTTACACATTGTTCATCTATCCAATATCTAATTCAATTTCCCTATCTAGCAATACTATGTAGATTGTTAGTGGCAAAAAAAAAGGCTTTTGGTTCATGGGTTAATGAAATAATTCTGATTAATAAACATACTCTTTTCAAGTATTCCAAAAAGGACATAAAATATTTTTGATTATATCATGTGTGGGAACTCCCCCTCTTATGTAAATAGAATTTCTCTATGACTTGGTGGTTAAGTCCTAAGAACACACATAGATAGAGGTTAAAAGTCTTAACCCGTAAGGCAGATTCTATTATTATACCAGTTTTGCAAGAAACTGAAGCTAAGATAGCATTTGAACTCAAATCTTCCTATCTCTGAGTGCAACAGTCTGAAAAATAGCAACAATTCCATAAAACTGTGTTGAAAGCAGTTTGAAAATTATTCCAGGAAGCTTCATTATAGAGGTTGGGGATACCAACAATTTGCCAAATGCAAGATGAGAAGTAGAAATATTTCCCAATACCTAAATTATGTTACAGTTCCAAATCTAGAAAAACACTGGATTTTAATCTTTTATTCACCTACCTCAAAAAAGGACATACCTTGAAAACAAGGCAAAAACTGTTGTCTTACAGCCTGTGACTTTTTTTTTAGAAGTCACAAAACTTCTGACTGCTATACAGGTATACTACTTAAGTAAAATACAGAATTTGGAAAAACAACCAAAAACTCATGGGAGCTTGTTAAAATACAATTCCTAAAAGCAAAATCTAAACACCTTTTGCAACAGTAAGCAACAATGAAGCCATATAAGCAAAAAAAAAAAAAGACAAGACAAAAAATGAAGAAACAAAACCAATCTAAATGAAAATGTCACAGGCTAAGAAATAAAACATTTTTAGTGGCAGAATTATGAGAGATTCCACATTCTCCAAAGAGCCCTGAATTTGAGTTAAATGACCTGGGTTTAAGTTTTAACTCTGCTTCTTATTTACTGGTTGAACAACACTGGGAAAATCAGCCTCCTCACCACTGAAATGGAAATAGGAGCATTTGCATTACCCACTTCACAGGATTTTTGTGAGGATTAAGTGAAGTAACATGAAAAGCACTCTAGGGGCAACTAGGTGACGCAGTGAGTAGAGCGGCGGCCCTGGAGTCAGAAGGACCTGAGTTCGGATCCGGCCTCAGACACTTAACACACACAAAATCCTAGCCGTGTGACCTTGGGCGAGTTACTTAACCCCAATTGCCCTCCAAAAAGAAAAAAAAAAAGCACTCTAGAAATCAGGTGCCACATAACTATAAACTATTATCAGATCACAGAATTAGAGCTGTAAGGGACCTTAGAGGCCATCTAGTTCAACCCCCTTATTTTACAGATGAGGAAACTGAGGCCATGCAGAGTGAACTGACTTGCCCAAGACCACACAGGGAGTCTGTGACAGAACTGGGATTCTGAATCTAGATTCTCCCACTCTAAATCAAGCACTCTTTCCTCTATACTACACCATGATGCCTTCCATTCCTGTCATCAAAGAGAAACATTTCCTCCTCCTCATCCCCCATTTAACCTCCTCCCTTCAAGACATTTCCAGGTGACATTCAGCCACCTTAAGAGGTTCTTTAAAAAGATGAAAAATGAGCTGAAACTCATGTTCAATGGAAAGAATGCATCCTACCAATGAAGACAAATGGTGATAAATGTCCCAAGCCTCTGATTTCTGAAAGAGTGGAAAACATGAGTCATGTGCACCCTAATGGAAAAGTAGGTTTGATGGGTTAATATAATTAAAGAATCAAGAGTGTTTCATGCCTAATGCCAGCCCTGCCCAAGAGGATGCTTAGAAGCACTAGTTACCTTCTCTGTTTCAATTTCCCTTCTACAAAGAGAGAATACAAGCATACCCAACAAATTTGACCTTTAGAAAGCAGGTAGTTTTGGGTATTGGAATCATCATCATATTCTTTTTAAAAGCATCTGATTGGGGTGGCTAGGTGGCATAATGAATAGAGCACCCACGCTGGAGTCAGGAAGACCTGAGTTCAAATCGGGCCTCAGACAATTAACACAAAAAACTAGCCAGGTGACCTTGGGCAAGTCACTTAAGCCCAACTGCCCTCCAAAAAGCAAAAAAAAAAAAGCATCTAATACTTTGAAGAAGGCTTCCCTGTAGTTTTTACTCTCAAATTTCTGTCTTACCTTGGATAATGCTGGAAACTTTTACAAAAATTTTCACATGTTAACTCATTCAGTCTACAAAACACAAAAACCATCACAGTATATTATTCACACACAATATTATGCCCATTTTTTAACTAATGAGGAAATCGATGCTCACAGAAATTAAGTGACTTGTCTTATATTAATCAGTGCCTGTGTGAATAAAAAACATGGACCAGGTCTTTTGACTCTTTTCCCTAATCAACATTGGTTACTGTTTTCTAAACAGTGATCTCCTTAAGTGCATTTAGCAAAAGTCAATTTAGGAAAAAAAATTAAAACAATTTTTTTCAGGGACCTGACTTCTCTGAAAAGTAAAATAGCTAATTTCAAACAACAACCTAAAGAGGATGCCATGGAAATAAATGAGTTAAGTGTATATACGTATGTGTATTATAATACACACCAACATATATGTATATACACACAGAGAAAAGAACTAATGTGATGCAAATGGTAGAGTACTGGAGTCAGAGAGACCTGTGTTCAAATCTTGCCTCTAACACTTACTAGTTGTGTGATCTTGGTCAAGATTAAGACTCTTTCTGAGCCTTGGTTTCCCCATCTGCAAAACAGGAATAGTAAAAGTACCTACTTAAAAGATTATGGTGAAGACCAGAAGAGATTAGTAAAGTGCTTTTCAAATCTTAAAACACTATATAAATGTGATCTATTATTATAGGGGTTTTTCTGGTGTTACAAGTATGTCTTCAGTCTGGACCAGTCATGCTGAGATGGCTCTGCTTCTATAGAACTGAAACAGAAGCCTGGAGCCTAAGGAAGAGCTCAGTAGCAAGCTCTTTTTATATGGTGTTCTTTCTCAGTCATCTAGTCTCTTTAATGAAGTTTCTCTCCTCCATCCCCCAGTCTCTTGCCAACCTCTTGTCCCTTAGCTCCTGGTGCCATTTCTAGGCCTTTTGTTTCATTAAAATGTATATTCCAGATGATTATTTTTCAAAACCCAAGTCAGATCAAAATTTCAAACCAATGCTTCACAGAGTAATATCAACCTAGGGATGTCTCTAATATAGTAAAATAGGCATTTCTCCCTTTCAACATTTTCAGTAATTACCTGAATTAAGATTTATAAAGGTAAACTTAAAGTACAGATGAAACAAAATTGGGAGTAGTACTCAATGCAGTGACAGAATCAGAATTCATAAATAACCCAAAAGGCCAATGTGGGTCCAAACATGAGTTCATTGAGTTTCAAAACCTTAAGGCACTTAGGGAACTTATGAGAGACAGCACAGTACACGAGAGATAGCATAGTATGGTGTTAAGAGTAATGGGTTTCTAGTCAGAGGATCTGGTTTCAAATCCCAGCTCTCGCCTTTTGTTACCTAGGGCAAAGTCAATTAATCCCCGTGGACTTCATTTTATCTATAAACCGGAGTGACAAAGGGAAGAGTAGGACTAGAGTAGGTCCCTTCCAAAACTAGAGCTATAATCCTATAGTATCACCTTTTCTAACTTGCTCATCTTATAGATTAAGTCCAATACTAAGGTTTAAAGAATCTCTGGACCTCAGGCAAATTTCTAAGATTTACCTATTAAGTTATAAACCCAAGTTTATAGACCAGTTGTGACACCCATGAAATCACAAGCCTTGACTTACTGACAAATATACAATATGTGTGCACTGTAAATAAAATGCTTTTATGATGGATAATTCTATAATAATCTACAATAAAAGATTCTAATACTTGGAAGTAAAAAAAGATTGTTTCCCCTTTATCCCCCTTGTTACTATCCTTTTATTCTTTAATTCCCTTTTAAAGGAGCTGAATTTCAATTAGGTTTTACAGCCTAATTTGCTATTACCCCTTGACTATTATTCTTCCTAAAAACTGAAGTACAAACTGCTTTGAGCTGCCATTTTCTGAGTAATAATATTATTTTTCTAAAAACAATTTTTAAAAAATAAATGGTTTGGTTTCTTCTGAAACAAAGACATTACTGCAACTGTAAATATTTTTAGCTCTTAGTGCTTTTCATCCAGAAGCTTGGATGAGAATAATACAGAAACATTTAAAAATAGCCATCCAGTCTTCTAAAAGCCATTAAATATTTTAGCACATACCCAGCACCTGCTTGACTCTTCTTAATCAACACTATTTGCTAGTCATATAAAAAAAAGAAAGAAAATGCTTCCAATTTTATTTTTCCCTCTTAAAAACCATAAGCTTCTTTGGTGCCTTTTGTGCTAGGCTAGCCTTTAGGCTAAACTCTGTTTCCCTAACTTAGAAGAGAACACCTGGACTAGTCATGGGCATCTAATGAAGATGCCAATTTCCCCTTAGGACAATAAATCACAAGGGATATAGAGGAGGGTGCTGGAGCCAGGGGTGAAATACACCATTTGCTGATATTGGCTGTTGCAATAATAGTTAGCATGGTTGTTTTTTTCAAAAAGGAAAAAAAAGAAAGAGGGAAAAAAAAGAGAAAACAAAAGGAAAGGAAAGACCCATGCTCTTTACAAGTTGCGAAAATTGAGTTGCCAAAAGCTGTCATTAAGTAGGATAAAGCCACTGAGCACACATTTTTCCTTCCTGTATATTTATGACAGAGGCCATGCTTTTAGAGAGACAATGTGGTACAGTTGAAATATAGGTACCTCACTGAATGGAATCAAAGACCAATGGGCTTATATTCTATGTCCAATGGCCAGTTCCAAATCTATGAATTAAAGAACAAGGAAATATATGTTTTGATTGGGTAAATTGTGTAATGGGTGGAGAGTGCTGGACCTCAAGTCAGGAAAACCTAAGTTCAAATTCTGCCTTGGACACTTATTAGTTACATAACCCTGGGCAAGTCATTTAACCTCTTCGCCTTAGTTTTCTAAACTGCAAAATGGGGATAACAATAACATCTACCTTAGAGAGTTTTATCAAATGAGATACAAAATATAAAGCATTTTGCAAACTTGAAAATGCTATTATATAAATGCTAACTATTACTGTTATTTTTTTTTAGGCTCTCAATCAGTTGGCATATTGAGAAAAAAATCTGATAAATTATTTGTTATGGTCAGATATAAACTTGTAGTTACATAATTTTAGGGTTTAAAGGGTCAGTATAGCTCACCTATTCTAAATCTATCCTTTTAAAAATTAGGCCCTGGACATCGGTTAAAAATGTTGCTATCAGCACAAGAATTAGAAGAATTGGTTCACTTGAAGAAGACAAGATTTTCAAAGTTACAAATTCACTGTGAAGCAAGTGTGATATTGCAGCCACAAAAGCTTAGGATATATTAATAGAAAAGAAGTATTATGATAAGAACAAAAAACAAAAAAAACTTAAGTAAAAAGACTAAATATGGACTATTATCTTTGGTTCTCTTCATCCCATCTTAAGGGGAACACTGACAAACTTAACATCTAAAGGAAGGCTACCTAGTTGGTAAAGGATATAGAAACCATAGCTCATAATTATGATTTCATTTAAGAAACTAATTAAATATAATTTAAGAAACTAAGATTGTTTATAGTGGGAGACAGAAGAATCAGAGTAGATATGATAGTTATCTTCAAGAAGAAAGAGTAAACTTATTCTATTTCCAAAGGACTGGATGATAACAAGGAGAAACACTTCGTGTAGACATAAAGGAAAGACTTTCTAATATTAGTAGCATCCGAAGATGGAATAGGGAGGCCTTCTGAAGTAGTAAGCTCCCTGTCACTGAAACTCTTCAAGGAGAAACCAGATGGGCACCTGACACAGAGGCTTTACCTTCACTGGCTAGGAGGTTGATCTAGATGAAAAGATTGCTTCCCATGCTGAGATTCCACAATTCTCTTTAAAAGAACAAAGTGTGGGGTGGCTAGGTGGCGCAGTGAGTAGAGCACCGGCCCTGGAGTCAGAAGGACCTGAGTTCGGATCAGGCCTCAGACACTTAACCCATACACAAACAAAAACCTAGCCGTGAGGCCTTGGGCAAGTTACTTAACCCCAATTGCCCTCCAAAAAGGAAAAAAAGAACAAAGTGCTGTCTGTCTTTTCTGAGTTTATAAAGCACTACAGAATAGGCCTGGGGCTAAATCAACAATTTTTTTCATCAGTTTCCATGGTAAAAAAATACTGAAGTTTTTTTTTCTTTTTAATTCAGTTTAATTCCACAAATGCCTCCTGTGTTCAGAACATTCTGCTGCTAAGGGAAGATGCAAAGTTGGAAAAATAAAACAAAGTACAGAGTCTCTGCCCTCATGAGCTTACATTCTACTCTGAGAATAAGAAACAAAGACAGAAATAATACATATTGATGAGGCATAGGACATGATAAGCAATCTTGAAGGTCCCAGAGGGAAACAAGGAAGGTTCAGGGAAAACTTGGGAAACACCTACATAAAATTATATAGCTGATATCATGAGACTGAATGAGATGGCCTAGAGAGAGGAGAACAGGGAAACAAACAAAAAGAGAGAAGAGGTGGAGTAGAGAAAAGCACAGAACTTCAGGGAAGCTTAAAGGGTTAAAAAGGACCAGGTAAATGAGTCGGGGAAGAAAAGTCGAGCCTCTTGTGCATCTGAAGCCAAGAAAGGAGAGAACACCCCATACGAAGAAGTTAGTAGTTTATTTGTCTAGAAGTTTCATTACCCAGATTTTAGTTCTCTAGACTTTAATATTAAAAATGGAAAGAAAATAGTATAAATGCATAACACTTATTATCTGTATCACACATTTGAGTTCTAGTATATTGCCTTGTATTCTATGTCTTATTTTCCCAAGTTAGACTATAGATTCCTTTAGGGTAGAGATCATGTAATACATTTCTTCATTACTTCCCAGGGCATGTAGGACAGGGTCAGGCACGTCATAGTTATATGCAAAAAAATGTTGAAATGAACTGAATTTGATTATACCACAGGAAATATACCCTTGTCAAAGCAGAGTAGAAGTAGAAAAAATTTTGAGAAAAAAACATTGAGGAAAAATATCAATCCCAAGCTATCGAATAAATTCTAGGGAGGTCTCATAGCATCATGTGAGCAGTCTCTTTCCCCATTCACTTTTACAATTTTACTTTGCTGTATATAGACCACATTGCCCCAATGCTCAAAAACCTTCTGTGTTTCCCTATTTCCTTTAAGATAAAATAACTAACTCCTTTGACTGACATTTTAAGCCCTTCACAATCTGATTCCAAGTAATTTTTCTAGGCTGATCACACCTTACTACCCCTCATAGCAACTATATTCTAGTCAAACTGGCATACTTGCTGTTTCCTGTACCAGCACCATGCTTGGAATGCTCTCCCTCCTTTCACCCCATTGCTTCCTTTAAAGCACAGCTCAGAGGCCATTTCCTACATAAAGTCTTTCTTGATTTTTCCAATTTTTAATAGTTCCTTCCAGTTAATTTACTTGGTTTTTACCCAGGATATACCTTGTGCAATCCTCAGCTTTAATGCCTTTAACTTTCGTGACTTCAAGCATTTAAGTGATTTTGTTAGTGACCTCATTTTCACTTTTGAGGGTGGCAACCACACACATTCAAGGCCACGAGAAGTACAATGAGTGCAGTTTTAGATCACCAAAAAGGAGTAAAGTATTCAAAAGACTGTTCAAGAAGCCACTCCAGAAAGTGCTAAAGTAAACTTTCAAGTGTGCAATGAAGGAATTTAAAACATGGAAAAGCAGATAAATTTGTGGGGAAATGAGGTGGTAGTCACCTCCACCTTCTCTCCATGATGCTCAGGCGGCACAGCAGCTTAGCCTGTAGAGGTTTAGGGCTCTGAAAGGGGCCTGGGGACTCACCCCCAGGCATGTGCTGATTTCTTCAGGAGCCAAAAGGAGATTCAGTTTTTACCTCCAGGTTGTTGTTGTTCTTCTTCTTCTCTTCTTCTTCTCCTTCTCCTTCGTTTTTAAAAAGCAATTGGGGTTAAGTAACTTGCTCAAGGTTACGTGGCCAGTCATTATTTATGTGTGGGTGCTCATTTTCTGAGGCTGGGACCAACACTGGGGCAGTGCTCTTACTCACTGTGCCACCTAGCCACCCCTCCAGGTTCTTCTGACATCTCTGCCCCTGCCCCTGCCCCTGCCCTTCCCCTTGAGGATTGCCACTCCTCTCCCCTTCATTCTATAGGTTATTTCATGGCTACTGTGCAAGGAAAATACACATTATCAGAATTCATGATTTGTTATAAAGGATCGTACACAGAAATGGATTTTCAGCAATCTCTAAGGAAAGATTATAGTTTTTCATGGTTGTGGGAACCTAATCCCCATTTCTCATAGGTTCAACGTATCAACAGTCACGTTTTTTACTTTTGCCCCATTTTCTAAGAATGTTACTTCCACTAAAGTTGAGGACTGACTGTACTTATCTCCATACAAATTGCTTTCTTCAAAAAGATATAAGCTTGCTGAGGACAAGGAGAGTATCCTTTTGGCCTGTAGCCTCAGCACCTAGCATGGTATGTAGTCCCTACTAGGTGCTGCTGATAATTAATAAATAGATAGATAGACAGACAGACAGGCAGATAGATGCTTGTTGCACTGAAATAAATTAAATTATACTGGACTTACCTCTCTTCCCTGAAGGCAGAGAAGTCTCATCTCATTACCCTTCCTAAGTCCAAAGCATAGTGGCCTACACAAAGCAGGTCCTTAATAAATGCCTGCTCATTGAACAAATGAAGTATTTATAGATAACAGCCAAATCCTGCCTCTACCCCTTACTATTAATGTGGCCTCTGGAAAATAACATCCTTGAGTCTTAATTTCCTCACCTGTGGTCTCTAAGGCCCTTTACATCTGTAATCCCATGATTCTATCTAGTCATGGGAACATAAATTTAGAGGAGGGAAGGCCTTGGGAAGTCATCAAGCCCAACTCTCTCATTTTACAGATGAGAAGAATAAGGTTGGAGAGGTTGAGACTTGCTTCAAGTCACACCAGGGGGAAGTGGCAGAGCTGAGCTCCTCTGACTCTACATCCACCACTCTTTCTGGGGCAACCTGGCTATCTCCAATAAGCAGCAAAAGAGAAGGAAGAAGGTGCAGTAAGAGACAGAACCACAGATGTTGAAACTGGAATGTTGTCTGCACACAATTCAGTGGGCTGTATTAGCATGGGCAATACTATCCAAATATGTCTGTAGACAGATGAGGAGTCAGTAGTGAGTGAGAAACTGAAGATACAAGAGAGCAATAGTGGAAGGAAACGGGATCAAGGGTATAGATGGAAGGATTAGTCATAAGGCAGAATGAGGGTAACTCCTCTTCTGTGATCTGGACAGCTAGCTGATATCATGGATAGAGCACTGGGCATGGACTCAGTAAGTTCTGAGTTCAAATCCTGACTCAGACCCTTATGAGGTGTGTGGCCTTGGGCAAGTCGTTACTTAACCTCTGTTTGCCTCAGTTCCCCCAGCTACAAAATGGGGATGATATTAATAGTACCTACCTTGCAGAGTTGTGAGGATCAAATGACATAGTCATAAAAAAATAAAGAAGACTTAGCAGTATCTGGCACTTCTTTTTTCCCCTCCCACTTCCCCCAGGAGGGTGAAGGATGAAGGAGGCAAGAAGTTTTGAGGAATCAAGGAGGGAAACTAACAGAGCTTACTTTGGATGGCCCCAATATTTTTAATAAAAAGAGGAAGCTAAATTATATTCTCTAAGTGTTGGAGCTAACTCTGAGATTGAAACTCTGTGCATGAGTGAAGGTACAAGAACATAACCTTGGATAATTAAAGACGTGAAAATATTTAACATGTCCTGTATAGTTATTAAAATTGACTCAAAAATAAAGCAGCTGTCATATCAAATATTTTGTATTAGATAAGATATTGGCAATGTGAATGATAATATTCATGATAAAGGAACTGCAAAGTAAAAAAAAAGTGAAGGTATACAGAAACAAGGACATCATTGCCAAATCATTTTAAAAAGCTGTTGTTGTGCAAGCTGCTTTTTAACACACAAAGAATTCTTGTTCCAAAGTACCTTTTGTACAGTTATGCAATATATCTTCATTTTTGTCTTGCTGTTCATAGTCCCTATCAAAATAAACATTTTCAAAACATCTATATTCCTTTAAAGAGACTAAACTGCAGAATTTTATAATAAGTTCTAAAAGGTTGGGACTAAGATTTTAAACTGAGTTGACAAATTGCAAGTGGTTTAATGTGATCAAATGTTTATTTAATTAAAAAAAATGAATTATTGACCCAGAAAATCAGGCTGAAATGGCAAGATGTAACCAGGAAAATATGGAAATCAATCATGAGCCTAGAAGTGAATATAACTAAAGAGATTTCCGTTTGGTAAATATCAACATTGCAAAAAATGACTGTTAAGCAGGTCTATCTAGGCAAGAGTTTTTCTCAATTATTTGAAAGTAGTTCCTAAAAATCAAAAGTAAAATTGGCTATAAAATTACTAGTAAATATTTAGAGACAACTGGCTGGCTGACTCATGGGAATCCTGATTAAACAACCCTTAGGCCGTTACTGGTAATGAAAAAGCAATCAACCAACAGTAGAATGGCCAGGGTAATTGGCAAGGTGATTATGAATCAGTTTTCACTAAAGAACCAACCACCCATTTCTGAAGAGTCACATTTGAAGTAAGTATGGTATGAATGTAGAAAGGACTTTTAAGAGGGAGAATGTGTATTTTACACAGCTACTTCTTGGATCTTTTTTCTACAAAACAAATCTATCTTCCAAACCATTACACAGTAAATAATTAAAAGGTGTCTTCATTGGAATTATACTTTTCATTTTTTTTCAATAAAAACCATTCATACAATTAGAATAAGAACAATTTCCACTTTGGTCTAGAAGAATTTGTACTAGAAGTTGTTTAATCAATATTTGTACTCACATGTTCCACATCACAATACTATGCTTACAAGTAATGAGCATCTCTACGTCCCCAACCCCCAGCCACAATCTCTGCCTGTCCATACCAATGCTCCAAAACAGGTCTGGAATGGCAAAATGTTAAACTTTCATTCCACTGTTTTTTTGTTCTTATGACCATTTTTTTGTTGTTGTTCTGGACCTAAAAAGATCCCTCAAAGATGGGCAACTTTGTAAACTCTATATCCTTTCTTTATGTAGATAAAGCACAAGAACTTTAGAGATAAAACACAAAACAAGGAAGCTCAAAGACATCTCTTTGTTTGGCCTCTCATAAATGATACAAATCATGTCCTACATAGGCCTCAAGCTCATAAAAACACACAACAGTATTGGTCATTTGTGAGTCAAGAAATCACTATGGACCATTTTGCCATTATCATATGGCATTATACCTATGGGGTTTTCCAGACTAATTTCCTTTGATTTGTGGCTAAATGGTAATGACTTCAAGGACTAGACTTCTTTTTGCCTGTTAATGCCATCTCATATTGTTTCATTCATTCATTCATTTATTCAAGAAATTATTAATGACTTATTATCTGCTAGGCACTGTGTGATATACGAAGTTGCATAATAAAGTCTCTATAGTTGAGTTTATAATCCAGTAGGGGAGAGAAGATAGGTTACAAATGTCTATAATGCAAAGCTATATGTCATGTGTCACATGACTGATAGAATGAAAGTGTGATGAGTGCAGAAATAGCAATCATTTCCAATGAATAAGGAATCCACACAGGAAAAAAAAAATGAAGAATACACATTGCACAGATTTTGACACGCAGTTAGATGGCAGCCCATTGAGTTAATCTATGAGCATAGTGTGTATGTGTGTGTGTGTGTGTGTGTGTGTGTGTGTGTGAGAGAGAGAGAGAGAGAGAGAGAGAGAGAGAGAGAGAGAGAGAGAGAGAGAGTGTGTTTTGGACAGAAACTCAAGAATGACAATGAAACAGGTCTAGAATCAAATAGGAGAA
The DNA here is from genome assembly GCA_011680675.1 of Gymnobelideus leadbeateri. NCBI lineage: Eukaryota > Metazoa > Chordata > Mammalia > Diprotodontia > Petauridae > Gymnobelideus > Gymnobelideus leadbeateri. Next base: position 739,033 of record WOXC01004589.1, read on the forward strand.
GAGTGGAATAAAACACATTTGGAAAAAAAACACAATACTTCCAACCACTCTAATATTCTCTTTAATGACATTACATAAATGCTTGCAAATAATAGGTCATTGATATCTCCACAGAATCAAAATGTCAGATAACTGACTCCAAGGCCAATACAACATGGTGATTTTAAGTAGAAGCAGCCCATAACCAACAATGACTTACATAGAAGTGGCTCAGAAGGTATCATTTTAAATAAAAAATTAGCCATAAAAGGGTGAACATGTGAGCAAATGATAATAGAGAGCTCAAGTGCTATACTTGTATCAGTATAAAGATCAAGGGTAAAGGCTCCATCACATTGAGTAGCTCCTTTCTGAAGGACCTGTGAACACAGAGGGAGAAGAACTACACAGGACAAGAAAGTATGGATGAGTTTCTCTTTGTCTCTTTCCATCCCCAGTGTTAGTTTCCAGATCTTATTATCACAAATATTATTTTCAATTTTATTTTGTATTGGTCTCTTTTGTTTTCATCCATGTGATACTTTTTTTTTTAAAGAGGAAAAAAAAAGCAGTTTAGCAAAGTCAATCAACATGCTGACCATGTCTGTCACTATCTGCAATATTCTATTCCCATAGCACCCTATCATTACCCACCCCCAAAAGAGGGAGATGCATTTTCCACAATTTTTCTCTGGACCCACAGTGTGAAGCAATATTAATTTGCTGTTGTTTTATTTATATTACAGTAGTCACCATGTATCTTGTTTTCCTAATTCTGTGTATTTATTCTGCCTCAGTTCATATAAGTCTTCCTGCCCTTTTCTAAATTCTTAATATTTATCATTTCTTACAACATAGTAATATTCCAATATATTTATTTGTCACACTTTATTCAATCATTCCCCAATAAATGGGTATCTATTTCCAGTTTTTTGCTTCCTCAAAAAGCATTGCTACAATTATTTTGGTATATATCCCCAGTTGCTAAT
>WOXC01004589.1:745000-823483 GCA_011680675.1 Gymnobelideus leadbeateri
AATAACATTCACAAAGGTAAAAAAAATGTCTTACTAATAGCAGTTCAACATACATTTAGGACATTTATTATTTGCAAAGCACTGAATATACATTATCTCATCTGATCCTTAGAATTACCCACTGACACAGAAAGTTCAAGAATTCTTATCCCAATTTTACACATGTAACACAAGTTTCCTGGTACATATTCTATCTAATTCCCACTCATCCTGATGAGTCAGGTTCCCGGATCTTGACTACTATATCCCCTCAGGACTCAAGGAGTACCTCGACTTAGAGGGGTTATTTTCTAGTGCAAAACAACACCATCCTCATTGAGGGGCCTTCCCCCCTAGATTATCAAATGGGAACCAATTTTGTCAGCAAGTCTTAAGCAATTTTTAGAAAGGAGTTTTACTAATGTGGCACAATGTGAACATTCAACAGAAAACATCCCCTCCTTAAAAGTCTGTGACAGCAAATCTGGCCTCAGACACTTGACACACTAGTCATGTAACTTTGGGCAAGTCACCTAACCCCAATTGCCCTGCCTTCCTCCCTCCAAAAAGCCACAAAAAAGAAAAAGTCTGTGATGATCTTAACCAAACAAGATGGAGGGAAGTGGGATCCAGCTTAAAGAGCATATGTGGCAAAGTCAGGGAGGGATAATCAAGTTCTTAGTTGCTCAAAGTATTCTGAATACCCCTTGTGAAGATAATGAAGATAATGAAAAAGTTTGCCTCAGTGGGACTTCTTTTCTGGGCTCCTTGTAGAATCATGAATCTAGGCATAGTCTGTCTTTGGAGACACTGCTGTCAACTGAGCTGAGGACCCCCCCCCCCCAATGGGATACCATCAGGTCACTGATAGGAAGTCCCAAATCCTCTAAACCCTTTAAAGCTCACAAGTTTTTTTTTTCCTCTGGTCAAAAGGGTTTGGAGGGAAGGGCATGAAGGAAGACCTAAATAGAGGCCTAAGCTAAAGCACTTCCTCCTCCCCTTAGTCCCCCCAAGCAGTTCCTATTCAAGGGTTTTACTGGAATACTGTAGTTACTTAAATCTCTGAAATAACTTCAATTCTCAATCAGCTTGATAATTCACAGATGAATCCTTGGTCATGACCCAGTTTCCTCAGCCAATCTGAATACAATTCCAGTAAAATGTGACTACAGTTCCAAGGACTTTGCACATTCAGTCTAAAGTCTATGACTGATTGATTGATTAAAGCCCAAGACTGAGATTGACTGATTGAGACTTGTTCTAACCTCATTAAGGTATCAGGACATGGTGAATTTAGTCAATCAATACCTCCCCTTTACACACATTTGGAGACCAAGACTGAGAAAGGTGAAATGTTCATACAGTTAGTGTCAGAACCAGACTCAAACAATGTCCCTCCATCTCAAGATCCAGGGAGTATTCTTGCATTTAAAACATGTTTTCTCTTATCTCGCAGTGAATGGTAAAAACAAAACAAAACATGTGGTTGTTGTCATTGTTCAGTTGTTTTTCAGCTGAGTCCAATTCTTTGTGATTCCCATTTGGGGTTTTCCTTGCAAAGATACTGGAATGATTTGCTATTTTCTTCTCCAACTCATTTTACAGATGAGGAAACTAAGGCAAACAGGGTTAGGTTACTTGCCTAGGATCACACAGCTAGTAAGTACCTGAGGCCAGATCTGAACTCAGGTCTTCCTGACTCCAGGCCCAGTGTGCTGAGATCCACGGAGCCACCAGAGCAAGGGGAAAAAAAGATATGGTCTCTAACATCATCAGTTCTGAGAATTTGTGAATAGAAGATATTTTCCCTATGGAGAAAATCACCACAATATATTAGGTCTAACTAGAGTTCTCTTTCCTGCCAATTGATCAGTTTAAATCAATTCAATGCAATGGAAGGCAACAAGGATTTATTAAGCTAGAGAGTATACTATCCTCTGTACAGTAACCTATCAGGATAGTAAAGGGCCTTAAATCCATGCCATATGAGGAATGGTTGAAAGAATGGGGGTTGTTTACACTAAAGAAGAGAAGGTTCAGATTGAATATGATAGCTGTCATGTGGAAGATGAATTAGATTTCTTTTATTTAGTCCCAGAAGATAAGAGGAAGAACATTGGGGTGGAAGTTATTAAGAGGTAAATTTAGACTCAAAATAAAGAAAAACTTCCTAACAATTTTGTCACTGTTCCCATCAGTCTTCATTCATGTCTGATTCTTCAAGACCTCATCTGGGGTATTCCTGGCAGAGATACTGGAACGGTTTGTCATTTCCTTCTCCAGCTCATTATCCAAATGAGGAAACTAAAGCAAATAGGGTTAAGGGACTTGCCCAGGGACATATGGCTAATGTCTGAGGCCATATTTGAACTCAGAATACTGAGTGTCCCTGACTCCAGACCTGGCACTCTATGTACTGTGCCACCCCCTACTGCCCCTCTTAACAATCAGCACTAGTCATAAATGAAATAGGACCTTTGGGAGGTAATGGATGCCTCCTCACTGGAGGTATTTAAACAAAAGTGGGGTGACCACTTGTCAGGCAATCTGTCGCAAAGATTCTTTCACAGGTGTAAGGCAGACCGATGTCCACTCCCTACTCAGATTCTGTTATTCTTTAAAGCACAGAATACACACAAGGCATGGAAATGCGTCCTGAAGTCATTTTCCCTGGCCAACACCTTTCCTTTCCTTCATCTCCGAGTGACTAACTTGTGGTTTAAATACACATCTCTGCCAAGCTTTTCATGATAAGATACAGTATACCCCGCAATGAAGGTGCCCCACCCTACATCTTTTTGCTGCATTATGCTCAAGAACACAGAGACTGGTTTCCTGTAAGCAAGCTGATCTTTTAGAGAGAAATACTGTAGAAAGAAAAGGAAGGGTAAAAAATATGAAAACCCCCAAACACTTCCTCTCCCACTCTCTTTACCCCCAACACACACACACACACACACACACACACACACACACACACACACCCCACACAAACACAGTAATCCAGTAAACACTCAATGGTCTTCACTGTCAAATTTCTCATAGCATTTTACCTGGACGGTTCTTTACTTATTCTATTTTCTCTTGTATCATTGTTATTTGTATCCTTGTCTTCCCCATGCCCCACCTCTGACTCTTTATCACTCATTTTTGTATTTAATTACTTCCTATATAAGTATATTTGCTTTTGCTATGTATACTTAGAAATGTACTTAAGTTCCTTACAAGAAGGGATTGTTCCATTCTTTGTATTCATATCCTTGGCACTTAGCACAGCATCTGGCACACTGTAGGTATTTAAAAATACTGACTAAATCCAGGGATGGGGAACCTGTGGCCTCAAGGCCACATTGGGCCTTCTAGGTCCTGGAGGGCCAATTTTTGACTGAGCCCAAGTTTTACAGAACGTATCCTTTTATTAAGGGGGTTTGTTCTGTGAAGTTTGGATTTAGTCAAAGGGCCGCACTGGAGATCCTCAAGGCGGAAAGTTTCCCATCCCTGAAATAGACCATGAGGCATTAAGTCCTTTGAAAGCAGGGCCAGTGTAACCACTAACTTTGTACCCTGAGCATAAACTCAACACGGTATTTTGTAATGCTTACTAAATGTTTGGGGGATTGAAGTGATCTCTCTTCACCTACCCTGAATTCAAATAGCCAAAAATATCAAATAACAATTTACTTTTCTCTATTCTATTTTAATGAAAAGAATCCTTCCTCGTCTCCCAAAATGATTTTTTTCTAACTGATTAGCTCATCAAGCTGTACTTAGAACAAGACTGGATGGTAGGATAAATAAAATGAAAAGCATATAGCTGGAAGGTAGGAAAAGAAGACTAATATTTGTAAATACACATTTCTGTCCCCACAAATTTTAACTATTGCTACAGAAAGCTGCATTTCTAAACCTGTAAATTTAAATAAAAATAATTGTCACTAGATTATCATGAATGAAAACCTTCACAATTTACACAGATGTGAGACAGAAGCAAGGAAATTCTACATTTCCACTAGATTCATAACTAAGTAGGGACTCAAAAATCTTCAACAATAATTTGTTTTTGCCTTTAAAGTGAGATGGCATGGATGAGTTCCAATTTGCATTTGTGGAGGGATACTGATATCAATGTAATCATGAATCCATTAAATCACTGAGGAAACATTTTACTTAAGGTTGAAAGTTTCTCATTTTGTATGTTTTTGAAGTGTTACCCTTGCTTTCACTGGAATTCAGAGGAAGACTGATGACACTGTGGATCGTGCTATGTGTGACTCTGTCCTAACACATTTCTAGACTCAATATATTCAAAAGTGTCTTACTATATCAAAAGGTAAATAAACAGTGAGCTAATGTCACTCTCTGGGGTCATGCTGTGAGCACATATGACTTAAAATCCCTTTCTGATCACCCTCAGCCACAACTGATCTAAGAAGCGTGCATCAATTTAATGCTGAAATTGCTCCGATATTAGGTCACAACCTGATGCATTCAACAAGTGACACCATCTCTGGGATTACCTTTGCTTCTGTACTTGTGCCTCTTACTTATCATGGTGTTTGGCACATATAAGTGCTTAATAAATGCTTATTCATTCAGATGAATTTACATTCAACAAGTAGAAATCAGGGCTATTTAAATGCACGGAGACAACGACAAATCATGTATATTTATAGGGATAGTCAAGAAATATTTATTAAGAATTTAGCTAAGTCCTATGGATATGAAGAAAGGAAAAAGAATATGGTTCCTGCAGTGATGATGTAATGGTAAGACAGCTGGCTTCCAAGTCAGGAAGACCTGACAAGTTCTCTTTTTGACATATACTGGTTGTTGTGACCCTGGACAAGTCGCTTAACCTCTCTCAGTACCCTAGACAGCTCTCTAAGACCCTGGGTTGCAGAGAAGTTTCCAGACCTTCACTGGTAGTAGGAATTTCTTCACCTGGAGTTCCTTATACCAGTGAAATTACAAGTCAAACCCCAATCCCTATCCTATAGGTACAGATCAGCCAGGGAACAACCAATGTCCCTGAATCTGCCACTGAATATGTATTAAACTATGTTTATATGCTTATGTTATTCCCTACTGAAGGCCCCCCCAGATGACTTCATCATGGTGTGGAGATGGCTCTGCCTTTTTTAAAGCCATGCCAGATGAATGCAAGCCCAGGCAGGTCATACAACAAGCCGGGAAAGTTTCAAATAAAGGACCCGGGAAATATTGTGAATTTGTCCTCCCCAGACCAGCCTATCCAGTCTACAGTGTCTCCTTGACACAAGATTGGCCAACAGGGACAAGGTGTTGTGGCCACAGCAATTCAACAATTAGGGCAGTGGTTCTTTAACCTGGGGTCTGAAAAATATTGTTTTTTTAAAAAATATTTTGATGCATGTATTTCAATATAATTGGCTTCCTTTGTAATTCTATGTATTTTTGTGTTATAAGTTTTAAAATATTCCTCTGCAAAAGGGTCTAAGGACTTCACCAGACTACAAATGGGGTCCATAACACAGAAAAAAATAAGAACTTTAGAACAAAGATGTGGAAAGATTTTGATATGTGTCAGTGAAAGATTACAAATCTTGGATTCTTCAGAGTATCATCCTAGAAGTGAACTAAATAAAAATTTAGCTTTCTTAGGAAGGTGTGGCTCAAGCCTATTAAAGAAGATCAGCTAAATGATTCCCATTCCCTCTTTAAACCTGAGTAATATGGTTTATGGAGTCATTGCCCAACTCTAAGCACATTCTGAAAGGCTGACAATGACTTTTTAACTTTCAGATGCAATAACCTTTTCTGAGTCCTCATTCTTCAGTCACTCTGATGTATCACACTGCTGAGTATCCTCTCCTCCTCAAGAGTCTCTTCTCCCTTTGCATTATGTCACTATAGTACCTTGATTCTCCTCCTCCTCTTACTATTTCCTTTGCTGGTTCCTTTTCTCCCATTCCCTTAATCATGGAATAAAAGAAAAAAAAAACAGTTCAGGGGGCAGAGAAAGAAACTAGAGATAGAGAAACAAGGAGGGAAACTATTACAATAATCCAGGAATGAAATACTAAACTCTGGGGATTAGGTTGCAGGAGTAGGAGTAAAAAGGGAGGGATGGAAATGAAAGACATTCCAGAGAAATAATTAGAAAGCCTTAGTGATTGACTATATTGATAGGCTAAGGAAGAGGGAGGATTAAAAGGTAACTTTTTTTTTAAGGTTTTTTTTAAGGTTTTAAGGTTTGGGGCCTGTTCGAATGGAAAAAGGTACTGTCATTGCTATTAATTGAAAGGAAGGGAAGTCACTAGGGTCAGGGGGCAGAGTATAGAAAAGGGGATGATGACCCTTACTTTAAATCTTTGTGAAAATATCCTTTGGGAAGTAGGAAATATAGGGATAGAGTTCAAAAGAGAAATCAGGTCAGGAGATGCAGATCTGGGAATTATCAGTGTTGAGATGGTAGTGGAAACCATGAAAGTGAATGAGCAAGGGAATGTACACAGGGAAAGACTGGTGGGGGAATGCAGGTGAGGGGATGGGAGTCAGGTAAACAGAGAAGTAGGAGAATCAATATGGGGTAATGTCACAAGGGCAGAATACATAGTAAGTGTTAATAAATGCTCATTGAAAGAATGACTGGATGAAGGAATGACCTTCTAATCCTGATAGCCTCATGGCAATATTCCTTGAAGCTAAGTATTCCTGTGTCAGTTCTGAATAATTACCAAAGGTTTTAATCATATAACACATTTGGCCAAATAGTATCTGCCTAAAAGAAACTGATTTGGGGAGGGTTCTATATTAATAATGCATATTATATTATTTCTATATTATCTTTATTATCAGTCTGATTTTAATCTAGTGCTTCTAGGCTCATATTATTTTATTAGCATTATGGAAAGTTTCTGCGTGTTATAGAAAATATGAAGGGCAAGAAAAAAAAAGCCACAAGCGAAAAGAAAAAAGAAAAGCAACACAAGATAATTTGAAAGATTTTTCATAACTAAATAGGGAATCTTTGACCACAGCCTTAGTCATAAACCTCCAATAGGCAAATCAGTAGCAACGAAAGAAAAAACTACCACAAGAAAATCCTGTTCAAGTGTGACTAGAGAAGGGGATGGTGGGCTGAGAGCACATCACAACATACGCCAAAGGAAGTGGGTGTCATACCTTTTTCATGGCCTCTCCCCTCCCCACCCCCACCTGACCACCTGTATCAGTCTCAGAGGAAGCAGACAATCCCCCACATACTTTCCAGCTGCATCTCTCCAGCCACAAAGTACGCACACACAATCAGCTAACGTATAAAAAAATGTATCAGAAGTATCAACTTAAGGAAGAGGGAGGGCAGTGGGAAAAACCTCTCCTTGAGATTAACCCATGCTCTTTAAATACTGCCCTTAAAACCTGGGGCATAGGTAAGGGGAGATACTGCTCCCCCTCCCACAAATGCACCCACACATCCCTGGAAATTGCTATGAAGCAAGGATACGACCTCTGCATCTTAAGATGAAAAAGACTCTTGTCACCCAGGCAGGCAGGCACTTAAAGGGCTGAAGTTGCAGAACTTTACAATTTTCCTGAGTGTCACTGTCTAAATGTGCATGGATTCTAATTTTGTAGTGACCTTATATGGGGACACTTTAGCTGACTGAAGGTCCCCTAACTCCATTATTCAATGACAAATTTAACTATAATTAAAGTGTGGTGGAGTGGGCTTTGGGAGTTAGAATCCTGGCTCTCACTACCTGGGTGACCTTCGGTAATAGGCTACTTCACCTCTCAGGTTTCTCAGCCGTCAAATTAAGGAGCTGGAGTCAATACTCCATAGGGTTTCATTCAGTTCTATATCCTGTGATTGCAGCAGATCCAAAAGCAGTGAATACTTTCCATTTCCTTAGAATATGTTTGGAAGAGTCACATCCCCATGATCTTCAATTATCCTACAAAGAAAAAGGCTGCACCTTGTTGAATGTAATACCTCACACGAGCTTAAAATGTATTTATTTGTTGGGAGTAGAGGGGGGAAATCAGGAGAGAGGAGTTGTTTTAGAATTTCAAATGACTTAAATCAAGCAGAAAGAAAAGAAAAAATGAGAACAAGTGTTTACAAGTCATTTTTGTAACTTTGCTTTATGTTTCACCCGAATAATTTTTAATCACTATTTTAAGCAGTTAAATAAAACAGCACCTGCAAAGCGAATCATTGTCAGGGACACCTGCTCTTTTAAATATGGCTTTAAAAAATTTGTTATGTATTTTTCCCCCCCAGACACTCTAATTTTATATTTAATTTGGAAGGAATGAACTAAAATTGGATTAAGCTCACATGTCTATAATTCATTTCCTTTAATAGTTATTCAACTGGTATTAAAGGAAAATGTGAGGTTTTTTAAAAAAAAATAATTTTCTCATAAGGAAAAATGCATTTTGTATTTAGAGGCCAAGAGTACTTCCACATCATTTATATCAGCATATACATATATAAACCAAATTTAGATATTTATAAATAGAGGTTGTGTGGCACAGTAGATGAAAAGCCAGCATATGGACAACTGCATTTAAAACTTATCTCTGACATATACTAGCTGTATGGCCCTTAGCAAGTCACTTAGCCTCCTAGAGCTCCCAGACAAATCTCTAAGACTGTAAATTATAGACCAGTTGCTGGTATTCATGGGTGGTGGGAGTTTTACCTAGAGTTCCCCCATACCAATGAAGTCTCAGATTCAGACCATCCCCACCCTCTGCCAAAAAAAAAAAAAAAGAAAAAGAAAAGGAAAGGCAATAGGGTTCATACTGTGATAGCTTAACATAAGATTCTGAATTATAAACATAATTTTAATGCATTAATGACAAGACTGTTCTTTTTTACATTGAGATCACAGGCTAAATGCACTATTAAAGAGCTTTATCCCTGTTATTCCCATTTTATAACTGGAGAAACTGCATCAGAGAGAGCTTGTCCTAGAACAGGTCTATCACAACGGAACCCAGATTTCTTGCCACCTTATTTCAACTATATTCTAGTTATAAAATTTCCTTCAAGTCTAAATAACATTTTCTTCTGAATCACTACTTCCAAAAATCATGAGCTGTCATCTGAAAAGTCTTACAGTTCTGACCCTGCCTACCACAATGCACGAGTAGATAAATGTCTACTAGTTTAAATGTCTAAAAGCTGACAAAGAAATCTATAATTGTTTCCTTTGTAAAAATGCACATTTCAATACCTGAAAATATCCCTAAACAAAAGAGTCAGGTATGGAGGAAAGTGTAACAAGTCCCCAGTAGTCTTAATAATAAATTTTAAGATTTCATCTTTCTTCCCTCAATTCCAAACCCCTCCTCATTTACCAAAAAATTATCCCTAGTCATTCATACTTGGTTAGAATCTATAATAGCTTCTCTTTTGTCCAACTTCCTATCAGCCTTCCACAGCCATCTATCAGCAGGAACTGTATTTACAGAAAGCCAAACGACTAAAACGATCTTTAGGATTTAGAGAGATACACTGTTACAATTTGTGGGCTTGAATATTTTGTAACAGACAAAATGCTTGTTGCACTGAGAAGGTGTAGTCCTTTATTTTAAATATCTGAATATTACCAATTGAAAAGTCCATAAATTTCTTGGAAGCTTAAAATAAATTTTTAAAAATACCACTCTCTCCATAAACTTCTGTTATAAAATCTCCATTTGCTTAAAAAGTAAAAGTTTAAAGTATTAACAGTTTTTTTTTTAAACTAAATGTGCCACAAGGCCAAATTCCAGCTTTATCTATATTAATTGCTTCGTCAAAAACAGCTTTCAGGTATAGAAATAAAGTTCTGAAATGACTGTACTGTTTGGACATTTTTATAATAAAGACACTGCCTCTGTGTTCTTCCTAGGAGAAGCTCTCTTTCAATTAATTTTGCAGGGCAAGACATCAGTAAACATTGCTGACTGCATGGTAAAACATCAATAGCTACTTTTTTTAAAGACCAATGTCAAAAGATTTCAACATTAACTCATCTTCTTTAGACTGTCCCTTTCAAATAAACTTGCTTGCCCCAAACATTTCTGTACTTTTCCAACGTAGGGATCTTGCTCATGACATACTAACCCTTTTAGAAAGCTTCCTTCACTCCACTATGTCTATCCAAACCTTCCTACAAACCTCTCCTTTTCTGTGAAGCCCTCTAGGTTGACAGAAATCTTTCCCACTTTTGAAATCCTACAACCTTATTGTCTACACCAATGGTTTCCAACCTTTTCAAGAATGAAGACTTCTTTTTTATTGCAAAAATTTTGAAGATTCCAATGTGAACTACTAATTGAAAAAATGCATAATAACAGAAAGCTACTGACTTTTAGTGTTTCTTGTACTGTTTTATATTGACTCTTAATGTTTCTTGTACTGTTTTATTTCATATTCTCTCTCATTATGATTTCATTTTTTACATATTTGTGCTGTATACACACACACACACATATAACTACAAACTCATTGAGGGCAGAGAGTATACCTTGTATTTTTCTCAGTACTCCCTAATTTCAAGTACAGTGGCACCATCACAGTGGTGCTGAATGAAGAGTGGTGTCTTGACTGATGAATGTTGGTGCACATAGGAGAAGTACAATAGTCAAGTCTGAAATTCTGTCAAAAGACAAACTGTGTTGGAGTGTGGAGATTTAGCCTTTGTGTAAGTTGATACAATTTCTGGTACCCAATTTAGATGGCAATAAAAGGTCTGAAATTCTTAGCTTTGGGGGAATCTTTCTCATTCCTCTAGATGATATGTTTTCAAATCATTGTGAAACATTGTAAAAAATAAGACAAAATGAAATTCTACAGGGATATCAGATGAGAGGCAGAAAGGTAGTGTGGTTTAATGGAAAAAGAACCTGGAGCCAGAAAACCCAGGTTTGAGTCTTGGCTTCATAGGATTGATCCTGGGCAAGAAGGCATTTAAAGTCTCCTAGTGTCAGTTTCCTAATCAGCAAATTGAGAAGAATACCACTTATTCTATCTCAGAGGATCATGAAGAGAGCACTTTGCAAAGCGTGAAGTACCTCATAAAGAGAAGTTGTTGTTAGCCTTCTTAATTCTAAAACTCTCTTGAAAACCAAATACTTCCGACACCTGTATTTTAACAGTTATTATTTCAAGAATGGACCCTGTTGAGACAACTAGTCTTGATAAATCAATCCTTAGTAACTATATAATCTTTAGAAATGGGAGTTTAACTATTTTTAATTCTTTAGGGCTAATATATCTTAAGTAGCTCTGTCACTTACATCATCATCAGACAGCCATGTTGGACACTGTCCAACTCTCTGAAGTGTTTTGCCATTCCGTTCCCCCCCCCCCCCACAATTGTTTATGGATTAAGGAAACAAAACCAAAAGAACTGCCACAGTAAGCCAGAAACCAGAAGGCTTTTAAAAAAGTCAGTCCTAAAAAAGGAGGGACCAAACAAAGCAAAAACAAAATACCCAATTCAAGTGCATGCACACACCAGATCACATCAGAATCTGCTTTTAAGTCTAATTCCTCTGGGCTGTTTGCCAAAAGAAAACAGACTTGGAAATGTGAATTAGCCAGTGCTTTGACCAAATAACTCTGTTACTGCAAATAACTCTTTGTTGCAAAGAGCAAAGACATTTCAGGCTATTTTCTACAAGCATTTGGGCACTCATTGAGGCTCATTTCTAATCTCTGTTTTTAAGTACGCTTTCACTTTGGAATTTAGCAAATATGGCATTAAGAGATAGGTATTCTATGGATGTCGTAGGAAAAACTGGATAACCTGGCATGAAGGACTGGCAAGGATAAGGAATGAAGCAGATTCAAAATTTAGCCCATTAGTTTGAATGACACAGACCTTCAAATATTTAAAAGCAGCCAGCTTGTCTCCACTATTTCTTCTAATTTCCAGCTTCTAATTTCCGAATTCCTTCAATATAGCTTTGTGTGGGATGGTTCCCAGACTCCTCACCATCCTGACTGGTGAACATTCTCTGGGTGTTCTCTACTGGTACATCCATGTCACTCTTAAAATATAATAGCAGAATTGAACCCCAACACTTCAGATGCAGTAGGACAAATAATGCTCTGCATGAGCTCTTTCACTCACTATGAAATATCATATAGTACAGCTATCTGTGTCTGCGTCTCATTAAGCTGCTGGAATGGAAGCCCTATGAGAACAAGTGTCACGTCTTATCACATAGGAGGCAAGGTGGTTGTACTGAGGAAAGAGCACTGCGGTGGGGGCCAGATGACCTGAGTCTGAACCCTAGATTCGCTATTAACTACCTCTTTCCTACCTCAGACAAGTCATTTATGCTTTCTGGGTCTCAGCTTCCTAATCTGTAGAATGAGATGACCTGGAAGATCTTTCCCAGTGCTAATCCAATTATCTAAATTTTCTGTCTCCCTCAGCACCTTAACAAAGTGCTCTACAGACAGTAGATAATTCATTTTTTGTTGAATGAAAGATACTGTATACCATGTTGCCCAATAATCCTCATATATGAATGAACTCACTAAAAAAAAATGTAAAGCCAAGGATAGGGGGAAGGAGCTGGGAGGAGAATCAAGGCATTTCTTTAATGCTCTAAACCATTTAGAATACTGGGTGTGGGCCTTTGACTGAGTCCAAGTTTTACAGAACAATCCTCCTATTAAGGGGATTTGTTCTGGGAACTTTGGATTCAAAGGGCCACATGTTGAGGACCTAGAGGGCCACACATGGCCTAGAGGCTGCAGGTTCCCCACCCCTGTGTCTAAACTATCAGGAAATGGGTTGCTAGACCTTAATAGGCAGAAGATTAAGTACTACAGTTGAGATTTTTTAAAAATGAATTATATGTAAGTACAGGATAGGGATTATTGTGGCTAGATAATATATGAAAACTATCTAGGTCTTGATGTTTAATGCGAGTCAAGAGTATGATAGGGCAGCCAAAAAGCTAAGATCTTAGACTGAATTGATGTCCAAATGAAGAAGCTGAAAGTCCTGCTGTATTCTATCCTGGTTAGACCATATGTGGCAAACTGTTTTCAGGACCATAATTTTGGGAAAATGTCAGTAAACTGGAGTGGAGATATCAGTAAACTGTAAGGCAGCTGGGAAGGTGAGGGGACTGGTAACCATGCCATACGAAGAAAAGCTGAAAGTTAAGGCTGGAACAGAGAAGACTTAAGGGGACCTAAGGATTGTTCTGCTTAGCTCTAGAAAACAACAACAACGAGCAACAGGAATAAGTTGAGAAGCAGATACAACCTAATGAAAGGAAAAACTTCAAAAACAAGACAAGAGTAAAAGGAGAAAGTGTATTTCTTATCCCTGGAGGTCTTTATACAAAGGGCTGGACTGGTCAGATATGCCAGAGAGAAGATTTTTGTTCATTTATGACTTGTACAAGTGACCTCTGTGGCCTATGACTCTATAGACCTAGGGTGACCCCCATTCATCCTGCCCACTCTGTATGTTTCTTTCTCTCCCTCACAACAAACCAATGCATTCTTGGGCCTTTCCAAGGTTTACGGACCAGAGCAACACGAAAAGAGCTTTCTGTCCCCTTCCTCTCTATCCCATGGGCTATTATGGTGAGAAGGGGCATACTGTGGCAGCTCCCCCTCTTCCCTGCCCTGTCCTGCCTTGCCCTGCGTATCTGGCACAATACCTCTGAGTCACTGAGGAGGGGAAGAGAGCAATTAAAGGCAGGAAGAAGTTGGTGTTGCCATTGTAAAGATTATCACCTTAAGTATCTAAAGAAAACCTATGGTTTTATGGTTTAAATGTTGGCCTCCCAATAATGTCTTACAAATTGTAACACAATTCACCCCATCAAACTAAGTGTGCCCTCTTATGACTGACACTGTAAGTAATTAAAAATACGTAAGCTAAGCATGGTAGGTATTTATGCTGTATTTTATCATATCACTATAACTGCTTGTGTGACTTTAGGGTGACCACTGAGCTCCTCCCCTGGGCTTCAGTTTCCACACCTGCAAAATGGTGGGAGAGAAGCAAGGCGGCTGTATCTAAGGCTTTTTTAGACCTAATATTGTATTGAGGAAGAAAAAAAACTCACAGAGACTTAAAGACAGACCAAAAAAAAGGAAGAGGAGAGCTCTTTGTGTAAATACACAAATGAAAACAAAATCATATATTAGGGATGAGGAACACAAGACTGGGGGTTTGTATAAAAATGTGTCTATGAAACGTAAAAGAATGTATAGTTAGACAGTCAATAAACATTTATTAAGCTCCTTGTTGTTCAGTCATGTCTGATTCTTTATGACTCCTTTTGGGGTTTTCTTGGCAAAGATAATTCGTGGTTTGCCATTTCCTTCTCCAGCTCATTTTACAGAAGAGGAAATTTAGGCAAACAGGGGTAAGTGACTTGCCCAAGGTCACATAGCTAGTAAGAGTCTAAGGTCAAATTTGAACTCAGGTCTTCCTGACTCCAGGCACAGTGCTGCATCTACTTCACCACCTACCTGCCTAACACAATAGCATGTGTCAGGCCCTGTGCTAAATGCTGGGGATGCAAAAAGAGACAAAAGACAATCCCTAAAGGATTTATGGGGAAACAATAAGCAAACAAATGTATACGGACAAGCTTTGTACAGAATAAATAGGAAATAATTAATCGAGGGAAGGCAGTAGAATTAAGAGGACTAGGAAAGACTTTCTATACAAGACAGGATTTTAGTTGGGACTTTACACATGAAAAAAAATGCAGCAAAATCACCACAAAAGCTAAACTAATAAATTCTAATTTTCAGAACATATGCTAAGCAATTTTCAAAGACTCACACAATCTCAGGGTTGGAAGGAAGCTTAGAGACATCTAATTCAGAGATTCTTAACCTTTTTGTGCAATAGACACCCCTTTGGCAGTCTGCTACAGTCTATGGACCCATTCTCAGAATAATGTGTCTAAACGCATAAAATTAAATATATCGGATTACAAATGAAACCAATTATATTGAAATACATTAATCAAAACATTTTTGAAAAACAAGTTCATGGGCTCTAGTCCACTCAGTACTTGAATAAGAATCTCCTCTTTATCTTAGTTTGCTTAATGAACACTAGTGATGAAGGGTACCTACCACCCACCTGGACAGTTCATTCTATCTAATTCAGTCTAACAAATATGTAAAATTATACTATATTCACAGGGTGACAGATTTAGAGAAGAAACCTTGGCCATTCCTAGACCACCCTTGCCCCTTCATTTTACAGATGAGGAAACTGAGGCACAAATTGGTAAGTGATTGTCTAAGGTCAAGCAGGTAGGAAGTAGATGAGTTTTTTTAGACTCTTAACCATGTGCCAGACCCATCCAGCACCATCTTCTACTCCACCAGGATGTCTCCCCCCCCCCCAAAAAAAACAACAAACCTCCTACAGGAATATATATGTACAGGATACTGAAGTCTCAGTTCAATCAGCATGGTGGAAACAAGATGCAAAGTACTCTGTCTCTAACAGTTCATAACCAAGACAGTAAAATGTTCATATTTTTAAAGGTGGAGCATCTGTAATAAAAAAAAGTCTATAATAATAATGAGGTTCTTACGGCTCCTCTGTCAACTATAATTTGCTTTAACTGTACCAGGTAAAAAAGTATAAATAAGAGATGAGGTTTAAAGATAATAAAGTAATGTCACTATTACTGAATGGAAATTTTTGTGATGTCAGCTAAACTAGGGAGAAACACTGAAAAGTGTCCAGTGAAGGTTGAACAAAATGGTCAAAGACTTAGAGATTCTGCCATATGAGAATAAACTGAAAGAACTAGAGCTATTCAGGATGGAGAAAAGAAGGGGTGTTGAGTGGAAGGATGATAGCTGTCTACCAGTATATGAAGGGCTGTCACATGGAAAAGGAATTTAACTTGCCCAGATGGAAGAACTAGAAGTGGGTGGAGGCTATTGAGGTAGTGTTCATCTCAATGTATGGAAACGTTTCTAGACCATTAGAACTGATATTTTTAAATGGAGTATTGGGATCAAAATCACAGATCACAGCCCTAGAGTGAGAAGGTATCTTAGTGGTCATGTCCAACACTCTCATTTTTTACACAGGGAAACTGAGGCCCAGGGATATTAAGTGACTTGTTCAGTCATACACATAGAACTGATGAAGTTAGCACTACACTGTCTTGCCCACATGTCTCAGTACATCTGATGCATGAACATGAAAGGCAGAAGAAGAGGCAAAATAGAAAAAAATGGCTACTCACATAATAGAATTTCTCCCCTAGCTGTTCCAATTATTGCCCCAAGGGGTTTGAGACAGTGAGAGGTTTATCTTTTCCCTTGAAATGTACACTTCTGATAATGGAGATAGGAACCTTTGTTTAGATGTGTTCTGACCCCAAGCCTGTCTTAGGAGTCAACACAGTTGATTTTCTGAAAGGTGACCCTATGTATGTTTCAGCATTTTTCAGATCCTGGGGAGACTTTTCCAGTGGGTGATGAGAACAGCAACAGCCAATTCTTGATCTCTTGGTGATTCTTGAGGTGAACAGCAACAGAAACCCAGCTATTAAGATACAACCTCTTTCTTGAGCATCAGAGGGGCAAGCCAGTAATCCACTGTATCCTGCTTCCCTGGAAGGACCTTAGAAATGGGCTGGACTCATAACCTTCCATCTCTGAGAAGGCATAAAGTAAATGAAGGAATTGGTCTGGGGCTATAGGCAATGTGTTCGCTGTTGATACACTTTACTGATATCACAATATTTTCTATTCTAAGTAAATTATTCTTTTTCTCACTATATGAGATCAATGGATAAATTCAGACTTTTCCAAATTGTACACTGGAGTGTGGAGTGTACACTGGGTCTGAAGGTAAAGGAATGTGAATTCAAATGCTAGCTCTGAAACCCTGTGAGAATAATTTAACTTCACTGGGATTTAGTTTCTCATCTACAAAATGAGGGAATTAGACTAGAGTTAGAGGTACATTCCAACTTTAAATCACCACTTTAAATACCCAAAGGGGGACTGCAGTGGGTTGGGGCTCATGATTATTGCTGCAAGCTGACTTGACCCCAAAGCATAAAGATTTACATAGTGGCAAGCTGGAAACGTTTACAATGAAATGAACTGTCCAAGTGGGTGGTAGGTGCCCTTTCTCATCAAGCAAAGATGAATGATCACTTGTTAGCTAAGCTAAAGAGGAGATTCTTGTTCAAGTATTGAGTGGACTAGAGTCCATGAACTTGTTTTTTTAGAAATGTTTTGATTATTGTATTTCAATATAATTGATTTCATTGGTAATCTGACATATTTAATTCTATGCATTTAGATACATTATTCTGAGAATGGGTCCACAGGCTTTAGCAGACTGCCAAAGAAGTGCTATGCACAAAAAGGTTAAGAATCTCTGAATTAGATGTCACTAAGCTTTCTTCCAATCCTGAGATTTTGTGATTCTTTGAAAATTGCTTACCATATATTCAGAAAATTACCTATTTAAAAAATAACAGATTACATGGAAACACATACATACATACATGCATACATACATACATACTCCATTATTTCTAGGTATTAGTTGTGCTATTAGAAAGGAAACAGCAAATTTCTTCCAAGGCTAATAATTGCTCATTCTACACATTGCTGTTTCCTCTCTGACTCTTATTTTCTGTTAACCTTCTCCTTGGAGTCCTTTGACAATGACTCAAAGAGCAATAGAGAGACTAGTTAGCATTACCTCGGGGGCCCCCAGGACAAGATCAATGGAAGTGGAAAATAGGAGGCGGATCTCAGTGGGCTGAGGTGGTGTGTGCCAGTTGTTTCCTTTCTGGGTTCGGAGAGGACCTGCTTTTCAGCTATGTTTCCTTCGGAATGCTCCCTCAACAATCGGAGATGCTTGGTGCACAGATTTCTAACCGATGAAAAGATCAGGGCTTGGTTATTTGGTCATAATGAAACTAAAAACAGTAAGATGAAAAACAGTGGTGTGATAATTACCATTTTAAAAAACAACTTTATACTTGGGTGAAATCAAGAGATGTGAAGAATTTTTTTTTTAAAAAAAGGCTTAAACTAATATTTTCCAACCTTTCACTAACAGCAGGGGCTAAAACCACAAGTTTTAAAGGTCTTGAACTAGGTTATTATTAGAAGTCACAATTCTATTGATACTGATGAGTCATTTCTATTGGCGGAAACCAAGAACTCCCATCATCTTTATGTTACACAGCACGCTGTGTGGTTTTTCTCTTTATTATTGGCTAAAACTGCTATAGAAAGCTTATCAAAACTACCAAAACAAGATCCAGGGATTCACCTCTGTGCTAAATAGTCTCAGGCTAACTGATCTCACCTAATCATCTATCTGGAGAGAGTTTAGGCTGATATGGGATGTATTTGTAGGAACAAGAGGAAATTTACATAGAAACCTCAAAGAAGTATTTCACACTTTTCAATGAAGATAAGCAACATGTAACTCAGAAAACAAAACACTGAAACCAACACTAAAAACAAATACTAGCTATGGCCCGAAACTGAGCTCAGCTTATTTACCCCAGTAAAATACCATGGATATAAACTAAGCCTATCATTATTCAAGGACTTCAGTACACAAAATAACCTCCAAGGGCAGCTGAATGACCCACCTCTGTGTATCCCTGCTTTCAGGAATGGAAGATGTGGGTCAGGTGTCACACCAGGAAAACATAAGCTAATGAACAGCTCTGGGAAGTTCCTTCTGGCGTTAATGTGTAAAGATAGTCATTCTATATGGAAAAGGCAAGAAAAGCTTCTCTGTTCATTCTGACTCTCTACTCCCTCTTCTCTCCCAATTCTCTCTCTCTCTCTCTCTCTCTCTCTCTCTCTCTCTCTCTCTCTCTCTCTCTCTCTCTCTCTCTCTCTCTCCCTCCCTCCCTTTTCCTATCCCTCAAGGATTCCAAGAAAATAAGATGAGGCAAGAATCAGTTCTCCTAAAAACATTTTCACAAATGGCAAGCTACTTACTTACTTAGCCTGAAACACAGGCGAAAGTGTCTGATGTTCTACTATTCAACCAAAAGATTGTGTTTTGGCTGTTGGAAGAGGAAGAGAAGCCGGCCGACCAGTGACCACAGAACTGAAAATAACCCCTGAGCAACTCCATGGCACTCAGAGCTCTTGAAGTCTTGGTCTTCCCTTGTGGGCAGTTTACAGTGAGGCCAGCTGAGAGCTGCAGCAGACTTGTGAGTCAGCAAGAGCGACTCGTAGGAAATAGCTGACGTGCTAAATTACCCTTGCATATATATTGTGCACACACCTCCCCACTAAATAAAAACAGGGCACATGCAAATTAATGAAGAGAAACACCTCAACAGTTACAGTTCCTGTTTTCCCAGTTTAGAGCTAAATAAATCTGTACCACTGCTAAATAAATGATAACAAAACAACAACTCACTCTCCATGCTATGCTGGGATGAGCAGCTGCACTCAAGTCTCAAGGGTCACTTAGTTTTAGCTGCTTTTATTTAATTAGTTTTAAATGTGTTTCCCTCCCTTCTGAAAAAGCAAAATAGTTGATATGTAGACCACAAGAACTGGTAACAGACAAGCACAGTTCCTGTTTTTCACAGGGGGGACTATTCTCAGACCTACAATACTGAGACACTGAAAACAAGTGGAAAGTCTGTATTTATCACTGCTAGGGAGATTTATAACTAAACAAGACATCTTCGCTTTGATATAACGGGCAGTATGATACCCCAAAAGTTCTTGCGTATGTCAGCTATTTGAAATGCTTAACTTTTTTTTCCTTAAGAAATGATGTTATAATTGGTGGTAAGAATTCTAGCCTAGTCCCACAAATGCCGTAATAGGGCTGAAATACTATACACCTGCAGTTAAAATTAGCAGAAAATGTTTCAGTACTAGAGATTAAGCAAAATGGGGAGAAAACTGAATAAGAAATAGCTTTTTATTTCTACTGAATGCTGGTGCCTAAGGAAAGGCAGATTTAATTAGAAGAGAGGGAGAAGATACACGGAAACATCTGTGGAGATTCTGAAGGTGACGTCTAGACTGTTTCCAGGCCCTTGGGATGTGTGGTACTGGTTATCATGTCTAATTTCACTTCAAAATATGTAGCTCACCCATTCCTTTACATATTTATATTGCTGTCCTGTTCTTATACTCATCCCTTATGATTATGATCATCTTTTGTCTTACAGAAGAAGGATAAAGATTTTCCTAAGGTCACTAGGCAAAGGTTGGAAGAAATCCCAATAAGCAGAAAAGCTAATGGAGATGGATACTTATGTGAAGCCAAGAATGACTGAGGCAGAATTATCGGAATCCTGGCCAGTGGAAAACAGGTAAAGAAATCCAGACACAATACCTCTGAGAAAAAGAAAGAGAGAAGAGGAAGTTCCCCACATTAGCCAGCAGATGGTACAATGGGCCCAGGACAGCTTGGTTTTTGTTTTGTTGGGGGGAGGAAGGAGATAAGAGGGAATTAGGAATGTGAAGCAACCATTAATACATATGGAATATTTATAAATGGGCAAAGTGTTTCAATATAAATAATCTCATTATGGGCGTGGGGGGGACCTGTGGCCTTGAAGCCTTTTAGGTCCTTGGGTACAGCCTTTTGACGGAGTCCAAGTTTTACTGAACAAATCCTTTTATTGAGTGAATTTTTTCTGTGAAGTGTGGATTCAGTCAAAGGGCAGCACATGAGGCCCTGGAAGGCCACATATGGCCTTGAGGCTACAGGTTCCCCACCCGAGTCCTAAAGAAATCATGCCATATAGAAATCATGCCTTAATGGCCAGGAACTGCCTCTGTTTATAACGAAAGACAAATAACATTGCCTCTCATAATAGTTTTGAAAAAAGGTGCTAAGGAGTCATGTGTAAAGAACTTGGAGAAAAAATATCTCAAAAACAATGCTACTGCTATTATTTTCATTAAAATTAAATATTCAAGAATAATAAAGAATGTCAGGTTCAATACCACTGACAGTGACAAGAATTCCTAATTATAGACCAGGTGACTTTTGCCTGAGGCTTTAGTTTAAATGTCAAATAAAAGAGTAACTTGCTACAATGTACATGCTACCAAGTCCAGTATTTGGAAGAATATAGGGAAAGGTGGTCCTCCCTGTCAAGTTTATTATAACATGAAAGAAAAGCCATTTCTCCTTTATATACCAAAGCAGTTATTATCCTCTAATCTGTATAGTTAGATTACTCTGACCAGGAATGGCCTTTTGAGCAGGTGACTGCTTACCACACAGGCCTTCTCTGCTTCCCAAAATGCCTTTCGCCATGAACCGGTTCATGTCTGAAATTTTACCAGTCATTTGGCATAATTCACCTGTCATCTATTAAAATGCAAACACCCCTGATGAGAAGTAATGTACCAAATGAAAGTCTTTTTATACCTTGGAGTACATGAGTTCTCATTAGATCACTGGATTTAGTAGAAAGGACTTTAAAGGGTCATCTAATCCAAAGTTCTCATTTTACTGATGCTGAAAATAAGGCCCAGATAGGTTATCTATATCACATTGCTTCTTCCTCTCTTGAAAACTTGTTTTCATGGGGGAAGCAATAGAGAAAAGTATGTGAAAAAACCAGGTAGAGGGTAGGGGATTGGAAAATGAAGTCGATAGAAATGAGGGGAAAGGTACAGAAAAGGAAGATTAGCAATGTAAAAAAACCAACTAACTTCTTGAATCATAATTTTGTCTAGAGCCAGCTCAGACTTTGGCCTCTTCACATAAGATGAATAGAAAACAAAGAGTAACTTCCCAGTATACCTACATTTTCTTTCCTGAGTAAGCAATAAGATATGACATATTTAATTTCATATCTTTCACAGTTTGACTCTTCAGTGCTCAATGATTTGCATAATATGGAATCTTGAACCCATATATTCTTCAAATCAATGCAACTAATTCTCCTAGTAAATCAGCAGCTTCAATTTAAGCTCATCATTGTTTGCATAGAAATCTGTATGCACTCATCTACTTGATTTTTTAAAAATCACATAAAGCCCCCAACAGTGACACACTAAGTATCACTATTCAGCTGACTACAAAGATTCCCAATTCAACTAAATACCAAAAATGAGCCCACTACTTTCAGACATTTTATAGTTTCTCAGTTAGAACTCTGAATGTACACTTAATATTTAGACATCTGCCTGGGAATATCTTTTGGCTGAAAATGAAAAAGTGGTAACCAAAATGGACAGAACTTTGAGAAAGCATTCTGAACAGTAACCCTGAAAACCACAGGTAACCTGAGCGTCATTGCCCACTGAACTACCCCAGCCTGGTTCTTTTAAAATCCATTCAAACCTTTACTAAAGAGTTGCAACACATTAATCTATAAAGACAATATTTCCCTGAAATGGACTATAGTGAGAATAAAGGTCACCTACTTTTATCTATTACTGGAAGCCAGTATTTATAATATGGTGCTTTTAAAATGATTATATCTAAATCAAGTGTTCTTCCTCAGTATATTAACAGGCCTATTGGGTGAATTGTTGACTTCACCTTCTTTCCATCCATCCAAGACAAAGTTGATATATTCCTCTACCACCCATCATTCTCACTCTTTATCCCCTGACTGAGCAACAACATACATACATCTAAAGAATGCCATTATTAGAACATGTATCAAGGCACAAAAAATACCAGTTCATAGAGAAATTATTTTGCTATTTCATCCTTTGCATAAAAGTAAATCATTTCCTAACATCACAAGATGATAAAACTGTGACCATCATTCAGAATTTTAAAAATATGCTATATTCCAAAAATAACCTTTTTAAACACAGATAGATAATAGTATTAGTTTTGTTAAAAGAATATACAACCCTTACAGGCAATTATTCTTTGGTAATATATGCTGTGGCCTATTTATGTCTACCCTACAAGTCTACTATTGCCCACCTGCAATTCTGATTAGAAGGAATATATAAAGAAGATACTATCAAAGACAAAGATGTCTGGATAATGAGGTATATCTAGAGCAAGGGATAACAGAAAAGCCTAAATGCTACACTGGTATCCTTTTATTGTTAAGAAACTGAGAAAAAGGTCCCTAAGACATTGGGTAGATACCCTATGTTAAATAAGATTTATAGGAGTAAAGGGACAGGAGTCAACCCAGGATAAAAAAGTGTGTATCTGGTACAAAAACTCACATTGATGAGATCACAGATCTATTGAAGTTAAAAGTTAATAATTTACTACAAGATCTTCATTCAAGTGTCTTGGATAATGAGGCATGCAAAGGCTCTCAAATACTCTGTTCCAAGGACAGTTAGCCTACTTTGGATGGAAACTGTCATTACAGAACCAAGCTTGAAAGTGAGACTTAAAAGACTGTTTGATTTCTGCCCATTTAATTTCTGGTCATGTAATAATGATCAAAAAATTTTAAATGCTCAAAATAGGAGTAGATACCGACATATCAAGTATATGATTTTAACCACTACTAGATCTGTATGCCAAAGAGATCAAAGGGAAAAGGACCTATATGTACAAAAATATTTATAGCATCTCTTTTTTGTGGTGTCACATAATTGGAAATTGAGGGGCTACTCATCAAATGGGGAGTGGCTGAACAAGTTGTGGTATATGATTGTGATGGAATACTATTGTGCTATAAGAAATGATGAGTAGGATAGTTTCAGAAAAATCTGAGAAGACTTTTATGAACTGATTCAAAGTGAAGTGAGCAGGACTAGAAGAACATTGTACACAATAATAGCAGCGTTGTAAGGATAATCAGCTGTGAAAGACTTAGCTTCTCTAATCAAGACAATTTCAAAGGAGCCACAATGAAATATGCTATCTCCAGAGAGTCAACTAATGAACTGAGTTCTGATTAAAGCATACTCTTCAAAAACTTTATTTTTCTTGGAGTTTTTATATGGTTTCTTTGGCAACACAGCTGATATGGAAATATTTTACGTGATTTCACATATATAATCAATATTATATTGTGTGCCTTCTCCAGGGACAGAGGAGAGGTGGGAGGGAGGGAAAGAATTTGAAACTTGAAATATAAAAAAAAATGAACATTAAAAAAAATTTTACCCATAATTGGTAAGTATTTAATTAAATAAGCTAAAATATATTTTTAAAAAGAATATGATTTAGACTCCTCCACCCCCAGTATGGTAACTGATTATTTTCATAGTTTTTAATTTCAAAAAATGACAACTTTACTTTTAGTTGTCACAAAGACACAGCTAAATCTTGGCAATACAATTCTGGGCCCTCTTTCAGGCACCTTATGATAAGCCAAAGAGGGTCAGAGAGAGGAAGGTAAAGACTTCAGAAATGGGAGGTAATTAATAGGGCTAGAAGAACTAAGTTCCTAAATTCAGAGCTAGAAGGTAATTTAAAGATGATTTAACACAACATTTTAATATTACAGATGAGGAAACAGGAATTGAGGGAGATTAAGCAATCTGCTGGAAGTCACATAGATAACAATCAGCAGGATTCAAACTCAGATCCCCTGAGTCCAGATGGGATACTTTTTTCACACTGAATTGCCTCAAAGAAAAAGGAAGAGGCACTTTTGTTTCAGAATGGTAGTCATAAAGTGATAAGCTGCCTCAACAGAGAGGCATTTCTGTAGTCTTGGCCCATTTGGTGAGGAGCTACACACAAGCTGACAATTTGCAGAGTGTGGAAAGGTAATGAACGTTTTTGGACACAGGAGTAAAAGTGAATGTTCTGTAAGTAATTACTGCATATGATCGTGAAGGGCCTTCAGTGATATCCTACTCTGATGCCTGATCGTGGTAAGGGTGTGACTGGGAGCCCTCTAAGCTATTCCCACAGAACACAAGTTCAGGGGGGTCCTACAAAAAGCTCCAAATATGAGCTCACTGACTATACATGGATCTGACTTCTGAGGACCAGCCTAGTTAAATTCAGACAGGCTCATTACCAGCAGATTGACCACCTCATGGTCAATCATGATTATGATTATGATTTTTTTTGACCACCACAACTCATGAAGCTATTTGCTAATGTATGAAGGAAGGGGTGGTGATACGCACTGCTGGAAAGGAAACATCCACATTGATTGATAAAATCGCCAAACTTTTAAAGAGATATCTTGAAAACAAGAATAATGTGGGCTAATAGGTACAACAATGGAATAGTTATCATGATATTCCATTTTCCAATCCCACTACCGACTCATTCAATAACCTTGGGCAAGTCACATTAACTCTGGTTCCCTCACATCTGAAATGAAGAAAGAATAAAGGTAGTCTAGCTATATGATGAGGACTTATAAGTAATAGTTAAGATGGCCTGTGGAGGATGAGGAAAAAAAAACTGAGAAAAGCTTCTGAAGTAACTAGGGGAAAGGGCTGGGAAGAAGGATTTGAAAAAAGACCATAGAGAAGGAAGATAGCAATATGTCACAGACTAGATCAAAAACTGTCAAGGGACTAGAAATGTTTTCTTCTGGTGACAGCCAGAGTTTGTCATGTGGCAGTCAAAGGCTTAGAACAAGAAGAAAGGAGAGAGAAAGGAGATATGACAGGACTAGAAAGTAGAGGAATAAATAACTTTTTAAAAAAGGAAAGTAGGAAGGAAATGAAACAAGAGGGATGTGACTGGAAAATATATTTTCTTGTCTTTTTTTTGCCCCAACCATTATGGTATCTGTTGTTACTCTTAAGATTGCCATGAGAAAAGGGTGGTAAGCTGAGGGAGAAAATAATATATACAGAGACACAGAAAGGAAAAGGACTGATCACAGACCCAAAGACCAATTTATTATGAGGATAAGATACAAAGGAGACATTACCAAGGGATTACACACTGCCTGAACCTTGATTGCAAAGTCACTTGGGAAGGCTGAGAGATGTTTTGGCACTGATTCCAGTGGCACGGATGAGAGATGACAAGAGCTTTCAGAGTGAAATGATTTACTGTTTTGGAAGAAAACCTAAGGAGAAAAAAGAGTGAATTGCTGGCTATGTCCTTCAGTAATACCATTAAGTTGAAGAAAAATATGGACCAATTTACATATTATTTAGAAATATTATGGTCAATACAGAGGATGTTGTTATATAGGGATAGTAGTATTTATTATAAGTCAACTACTTATGAGAATCTAGTACCAAGTAAGAAGCCCAAGTTTCTGGTTTGCCTTGACTTTCTTTTGTCTTTTAAAGGTTAAAATAACTATATATTGACTTTACAACAAAGCACCATTTAAGATTCTTTAGGTAAACTAGATTTAATATTGGAAGGGACTTTAGAGTGCACCTACTTCAATCCCATCATTTAACAGATGAGGAAATACCTTTATTTTTAGAGATTAGAAAACTGAGGCCTAGAGAGATAAAGAGACTTGTCCAAGATTACATGGTTCCTAATTTGGCAGGGTCAGATTTCAGACCCAAGCTCTCTGATTTAAAGGTTAGTGCTTTTTCGATTACACCATACTAATTCACTTCTATCACCCAAAACTCATGTCTTGTGTCTTGTGATGTAGCTATAGCCTAGACACAGACATATAGGTAAAAAATGACTCGATCTTCTGAGTCAATTTTGGCTAGTAACATTAAAATGCTAAATTAACCTCGGAGAAAGTTTGGCATTATACAAATTAGCTGTATAAAATGCTTGTTAAATGAAAAAAAAAGTTTAAAAATCAAAGCAAATTAGCAAGATAGCTATTTAAAATGCGCAAAGTTTCAGGCATGCTCCCTTTCAACCCAGTTCTCAACTGCCACTAAGCCACTGGTTCTATATAATTCTATCATCTACAGCTTTGTCTTTATCACTGTAATTCCCTGTTAAGTGATTAATAAATGTTTGTTAAGTTGAATTTAGCATGCCAAACTATCCTCCTAAATTTATGTCTGACTTATTTCCCAGGCTTCAGTTCAACTACCCTGACCTCAAATTGCTCCAAGCTAAGCCTAGTTTTTTTTTTTGACACTTCAACAAACATTTATTAAAGCAAGCTTCCAAGTGAATGGCATAGTATTAGGTGCTAGGGCGTCAAAGACAAAAGGACAGGCTCTACCTTCAAATTAGCATACATTTTGGGGGAGGAAAGATGATGGCAAGAACACAATATGAATACGGAAAAAGTCAATATAAATAAGATTCTTAAAGAAGAAGAGAGGCCAAACAATGAGGCAGTTCAGGGAAGGTTTCACAGAAGAGGTCACACATCATGTTTGAGGGTGAAGGAAGATTAAGATTCTGAGAGTGGAGAGATCAAATTCTCTGCACAGAAATTTCAATTTTCAATTTGTGGATGGAATCACTTGGGGGGGAAGTATTATCAATCACAAGCTGATTCTAAAATCGGGAAGCTTCTTTATATAGCATTCTGTTAGTAACTCCTGCACCTTCACACCATGTGTCTTGCATTACATTTGTTCTACATGGAATAAGAGAACCTGCTTCCTTGGGTTATTGTGAGGATTGAGGGAGATAATATTGTAAAGCACTTTACAAACCTACATAAATGCTGGCTATCATTATTAGTTATTATTACCTCTTCTATTAAACCATAAACTCTCTAAGGTCAGGAAGCATTGTCTTATTCATCTTTGGCACCTCCTCAGTACCTAATATATTACCCTGCACATCGCAGATCCTTAATAAAAGGCTTTCCGAATAAATGAATATAGCTTTCACATATCCCAAAGCCATGTATCCATAATAACTAGCATCCATATAGCATTTTAAAGACTTTTGAAACACTTTACAAGTATAATCTAATTTTATTCTCAAAATAACCCTGGAAGGTAGGTGGTATTATTTATTCCCCATTTTACAGATGAAGAAACTGAGCCTAGGAAAAGTTAAGTGATTTGTTCAGGGTCACAAAGGTGGAAAGTGTCTTGAGGCTGAATCCCGGATGACTACTCTCTCCACTGAACCACCTATCTATATTATATTTAGTCTATAACAAGCAAAAGAGGAAGGAGAGGGCAGTAAGAGATGGAATCACACTGCTAAAGCTGGAATGTTTTTCTTCTCAGATTTCATCTGTGTCTCTACTATAATTTATCAATATTTTTCTGCCATTAATTAAGAAAAGTATATGTGAAAGCTGATGGGGGTGCTTATATTAAGTCAGGAAGCTTTGTCTATCTCCTTCTCAATTCTTTTGACCCCTTAGTAGCAAAAGTATCACTACTAAAAACTGAAGCCAGAGCCAATTTCACTGTATTTTCCCCAAAAGAAGAACCTGATCCTTCATGCTAGGTTACCTGCCCTTCTGAGTCCATACCAGTGAAATCAAGCTAGAATGAAATAATTACTAACAATGCAAATTGGTCTAAAACCTTTTGTTGGCCTCCTAGGAGGCTCCCTGATGTGATCATCACAAATGCAAATGAATAACTCACTCCCTCTAGCTCTACAGAGAGTTGCTAAAGAGGTCCAGAAGTGAAGTACTGGCCCAGCATAGATGTGAACATGAACCTGACCATCTGGTTCTATGCAACTCACTTTGATCACAAAATGAATAGCAACAAATTGAAGAGGACATGGTTGGAGTGAATTATCTCATTGGTAATCTGAACCTACTTTTAAGCAGTTATTATCAGGTGGAAATGTTTCCTACTATCCTTGAACAGACATTTTCCTGAAGAACTGTAATGGCTCATTAACATCATATCTGAATAACAATACTTTTTGCACTTATATACTGCCTTTCATCTAGGGATTTCAAAGCAGTTTGCAAATAATTAAGCCCTACACAATGGCCCCAAGAGGTGAAGCAAGGCTAGGGAATTGCCATAGACAATTCAAGAAAAAGATGATAAATGATTTCTTCCCAGTCACCAGGACCATTAGAAACAGACCTTTCCCCCTACCTACCTTCATCTCTTGCTTTTTCTTTCTTTCATTTTTTTTTGAGGGGACAGCTTTGCAATTGTAAATTGCAAACAATTATAAATCTATCAGAAAATTGTTGTGAAGTTTGGTTAGTGTCAAGATATGTATGAAAAATGTATTTATACATATATCAATATGCACAATAACTGACATTTTCATCTACCTACAGAGGAAACAGTCAAAATTTCAGAAAGAAGCATTCATTGCTAGGAACCAAGTAACAAATGTGAAACATTCTAATACTTAATATAAAAAGTCTGTGTGAATACAACCTTCAACTTTTTTTTACTCTCAATATTGAAAGCAATTACCCTATGCTGTTGCAGTTACACTTTTGAATTCCATCTCTATCAGACCATTTAAATACTGTCTAAGTTTTGAAAGCACTAAGAGGAACAAAGTAAACAATCAATCCATTTTTTAAAAATCAAAATGCTTTAAAGCAAAGATCTTCCAAGTGAAAAGCATTTCTGCCACTAAAAGTTTTATGGTGAAATTATAAACTATTGAATAACTGAATTTTTAATGAAAATGCTGACATACTTTTAACGACAGCAGCCTGAATAACAACACTGTAATTTAGCAATCTTTCTTACATACTAAAGACTGATTCTAACAAGATGTCATTTTTGACTCACATTTATTATTACCTGAAAGAATGAAAAAATGCAGTTTACTCCAGAACTGCCAGTATTTCTGTAATCAGGGTAGGGTGATCTCACAATAACCAAAGCATTTTTAAGAAAGACACCCTCTGGATTACAAAAATAGCCTGTTCCACAAAAGGAAAGAAGCATGATTTCACACTTAGTTTCTTTCATGACAGCCAGAGCCTCTGCAGCAAACTGCCTTTCCTACATGTTACATTTTAATGATCTGAGAAAATCGTTATCAGAGTTAACATCTCTGATTTTACTCTAAACAGACAAAAGCAAAATATCTCATTAAGCATCATCTTCACCAGGGTTCCCACTAGGCAAGAAAGGATTTTTATTTGAAGTAATTACCCTTTTTAGTTAAATACACTCAACAGATGAAATTTACACAGAGCGTGAGAAATTCATCACCAAAGGTGATGTCTAAGAAATGCAATTCTAACCACGGAGCACTGCTCCGATCTGAGGTTTTCTGAGATGGACTATTTAATAGATGGTTCTACCCTTGGCACACCACCAGTTTGGAAAGGGCTGGCTGGCAGGCTGGATTTTCGAATACCCAGCAAAGACACAAAGTCACCCAAGTATCTCAAGCCACGGTAACTTCATCCAACTTGTAAAAATCGTCTAAGAGATGACTAAGTGCAAGACACCAAACATCACCTACAATAAGGGAATATAAACACACCACCACCCAATGTGAGCGAACACCCTCACTACCGGAGTCAGCACTTCCAGGGGAAGGTAGGGTTCGAATTCGAGCTAGACAGAGGTCACCAATATGGTCATTTGTTTTCCCTCTCCCCAAGGTAGGAGCGTGGAGGGTGGTTTATGAATTACAAAAGCCAGCATCTCCTTTCAAACTCCTGCCTCCCCAGAGTCCTGTAGGTGTCCGAGACTCACGGTCCCGGAAGGAAGGGTGGAGGTGGGGGGCAGGGGGAAGGCACCCTGAGGGATCCAGAACACTTTTGATTGACAATCCCCTGGCTTACGGGTGGGAGGCGTAAATCTTTGATAAAAATTCTTCTGCAGCAGAGGGAAGCTGAGGATTTCGGGGCGGGAAGCAGAGCGGAGCTGGGTTAGAGAGTAATGACACTTTTATATACAGGAGGATGTTTGAAAGGATATTCCTCTTGAAAGAGCCTCACTCCAGTTGAGATGCCAAATGTACACTCTCTCACAAACAGCATTCTCACGGAGACTAATTTGGGGATTCCCCCCATCCCCCACCCCTGCCACCCCCCGCGGGCCAGAATTTGCTGCGGGTGGCTCCAATCCTTCCTCCCCCCATCCCCGACACCGAACTTGAGCATTCTCCCCACGCCTGCAGCGGCTGGAGTCCAAGCTGACCGGCGGTGGCAGCAGATAGATGACAGCTGACGCGAAAACTGCTCGGAGGGGGCCAACTCTTGGCCAGCGGACTTCGAGCCTTGGGCTCAAGCGCGGCGAAGGGGAAGGGAAAGGGGAAGGTGGTGACTGAGGAAGGGAGGAAGAAGAGGACCGGGTAAAGGGATGGAGGAGTGGTGGTGTGGCGGTGGTGGCCACTCCATTCCACCACCCCCAGTTTGGGTTAAAAGGCCTTCGGATCTGACAGCTGCTAGCTCCGCTGGCACAAAACAAAAACCTATCTCCCCAACACCTCCCTAAATCCTCCCGCACGCCTGACTTATTTACCCTCCGCTCCTCCTCCCCTGCTGTTCCAAAACACCCATCGATACATGCGGAATATAATACAGATTTTCCCCTAGTGCAAACGACAAGGCGATTCTACACACACACACACACACACACACACACACACACACACACACACACACGTCCAGTGTCCGTGGGGGAAGACCTCCCATTTCCTTCCCCATTCCCAGAAAATGTCATAAAAGCCGAAGAGGAGGGTGCTCTGCAAAGAATCGCTCGCTGCACACTCAGCGAGCCGGACGGACCCCAAGAGATCTTTCCTTTCCCACTCCGGTTACGCCTGCCTCTCTCCGCCTCGCCCTCCCCTTTCTTTCTCCCCAGAAACACACAGTCCTCTCCAGCTCCCGTCCCCTCACCATTCCGCCCTTTCTCCGTCCCCCACCCTCTCCTCCAGAGTCCCTTTTCCCACTTTGGAAAGGGCTCGTCCCCTCCCCTAAGGTCAGCCACGCCGAAAACTTCCCCCGTCATCAAAGCGCCTGGGAAAAGGCAAGCTTGCAAAGAAAAAAAAAAAAAGAGGACTCACCTTTTCCAGGAACTTTGCGTCTTTCCCTCTCTCTCTCTAGCCGTCCTCAGGCTTGCAAGCACCCCCCGCCCACCCCCCGGCCCCGGCTTCGGCCGGCCAGCCGGTGTGTGGCTTTCGGTTCGGGGGTTACCGAGTGAAACCCAGCCAGACAGGCATCACATGGCAGCTCGTTCCCAGCCCCTCCAAGTCCGTAGGGAAAGGGAGGGGGTAGGGGGGAAATGTAACAAGGGAAGGGGCGAGAGAGAGGCGAGAGAGCGGGTGGAGGAGGTAGGCGGCTGCAGGGGGCCGGGGGTGTGGGGGTGGGGGTGTTTGGCTGGCGGAGAAGAATCGGTGTCACGCACGGATCGAGCTCCGCCGTGGGCTTATACTGTTAAATGCTGCTGTTTGCAGGAGGCAGTGGCGGTTGTAAGCTTGGTCGTCCGGCGGCGGCGGCGGCTGCGGCGGGTGCTGCTGCTGCTGCTACTGCGGCGGCGGCGGCGGCGGCGGCGGTTCTCGCAGCCCCGGCGTGCGCGGCGGCGGCGGCGGCTGCTGCTGCTGTTGCTGCTGCTGCTGCTGCTGCTGCTGCTCCGGCTGCTCCGGCGGCGGCGGCGGCGGCTCAGGCGGCTGCTCTTCGGTTCTGTTTGTTACTCGCTCTCCCTGGCTCGCGCTCTCTCTACGGAACGCCCACACTCTCAATCGCTACATTGTTGACATTCGGGGGCTGACGTCACCCCACTCCCCATTCACAATAACTTTACGGGATTCGGGTAGCGCAGCCTCTCCAGCCACTGGGGTACCGTACGCTCAGAAACTAGCGTAAGCCGCTCCGCGAATAGCGCTCGGGGTTCGGGCACAGGGTGGGGGGGCCGGGGGAGGGAAAGGGGAGGAGGGGGAGGGAGCCTTGGCGAAGGGGAAGAGGAGGGGGGAGGGCCCCGGGCGCGCGCACTCCGCTGGCTCGCCCGAGGTGGCGCGCGCTTCAAGGCGCCGCCTGCTGCCTCGGCAGCCCGCTGCCGCTTTCCTTCCCCGCGTGCAGCGGCCGCCCTATTGCTCGCGCCTGCTCGCGCTTTGTCCTGCTCGCGCGGGTTTTCGCTTGGGCTTGGAGAGATATGTACTAGCCGAGTCCGCGCGCTTCCAGGCAGGCGAGTCCCGTGTCCATGCGGGTACCAAGCCTAGGGTTATGCTGGGACTTGGAAATCCCTTTGGCCAGCGGGATTGGGGTGGGAGGGTGTCGTGTGTGTGTGTGTGTGTGTGTGTGTGTGTGTGTGTGTGTGTGTGTGTGTCTAAGTGTGTAAGTAAAGGAGATCTCAAAGCGTTCCCCGAAAAGGGTTGGGGGAGGAGGGGAGGGATGACAAGGAACTTGACCTTGCCAAAAGATGCTGCCCAGTACCAAAGTGTCAGGATACTGCGGATCTGTCCCAGTGCCACCCGGGTAAGCCCTTTGACTGGGAGCCTGGAGCTCCCGGCTGAGGACACTTTAACGTTTGCAGACTATAAAGAGAAGAGGTTCCAAGCTGGGACTCGGGTTGTCCCAGATGCAATCACTTTTTTTTTTTAAATTTAGTGTGCCTCTGAGAGTATCTGGGAATCACTCAAGCTAATCTGGGACTCCCCTACTCCAGGACTTTTTGATGAGATGTGGGCCAGATGAAGAGCGTAAATTAAATTTTACCTTTCTACTTCAAACTTCCTCAGCACCAGCCTCCACTTCCCTGCAAGAAGGTGTATCCAATAGGTTTTTCCATTCCTTTCATGCCTGGGGGTTGCCAGGGTGGTGTAATTTGACTTCCAAGTGTTTTGGGTGCTCTAGTGCCAGAGCAAACCTTGATGGTGGTTTGAGATTTTAAAGGGGGTAATTAGGACTCAAAATGAAAATAAATTTGCAATAAAATAAGGTTATGTTAGTACAGGACTGGTGGCTGCAACTTTACCCTGCCAAAGCCAGGAAATTCAGCGTTTCCCTAAACAGCAGTAACTTTGCCCCCTTGTGTACATGTAGTATTCTGTATTATTACATGTGGTATTGATTTTTAATGAATATTATAAAACTTTGGCTCACACTGGATAGAGAAGAGACATAAATTCTCATATTATATAGGTACCAATATATGCTGAGGAAATAGTGAAAGAGTATATGGGGAATTTTTAAAATATCTACCAAAAACTTGCATTTAACATTCTTTAGATAAGCATGTAATTTAAATATATCCTTTCCAATGGAATAAAGGGTTTAGTTTAGGATATTTCCACTTAAAATACATAGATGTCTAAGAAACCGACCACCCTAAGCTTGGAGAATGTTTTCATAGTGAATAGCTATACCTTGTTGCCTCAAAATCATAGAACTGAAGGTCATCTAATCCACTGCTTTCATATGAGGAAACTGAGGCATAAAAAAAAGAGGAAGTGTTTTGGCTAAGGCCACAACATTTTCCAGTGGCAGAGCCAGATCTTAAATACATGTTTCCAGACTCACAGTACAGTTTTCTTTCCACACTTTCTCAAAAATGTTGTTTTTATGATATTGTAGATAGAAAACAGGATTTAGAATCAGAAGACAAAATTCTGAGATGGAAGGGATCGAAGAGGTTGCTTTGTAATATGCAAAAGAAAGGGATTCTGACCTAGTAATAGTATTGATACCCAATATGATCTAGGATTTTTCACTGTTGGCAAATTCTCCAGAATTTTCCTTTGATCCCTACCCTGACCCCTCATTTGCTCCCTGGAACCAATATTGATCATTGCATTCAATGTGAGCACTGCTACATTTTAAATCTTATTCCCAAAGTAAATTTCTTAAAGTATATATTCTAACTCTAACCAAGTCCTCTTGAAAACTTGAGTGAATTCAGTTACCGATTAAAAGAGGAGATGCGGGGGGGCTAGGTGGCGCAGTGAGTAAGAGCGCCGGCCTTGGAGTTGGGATGACCCAAGATCAGATCCGGCCTCAGAAAATGAGCACCCACACATAAATAATGACTAGCCATGTAACCTTGAGCAAGTTACTTAACCCCAATTGCTTTTAAAATAAATAAATAAATAAATAAAAGAGGAGATGCATTCCGTTGCACAAAATCTGGGGTGACTTGACTTTGAAACTTTCAGCCTGGAGTTGTTTATAGGACTCCTGAAATGACCACTTCAATGAAATCTTCATTGATACTTAGTCTTGTTAGCACCTAAATACTGCTTTGACTTTGTAGTACTCCTCTTTCACACGTGGGGTCACCCAAGTGTGAACCAAGTTCAACTCTTTGGGTCCAAGTTCACTCAAAAGGATAGCTCTCAAGCCAAGCCCCCTACCAATTCATTTACATTTGCTTTAGTCGACTAGAGGACACAGTTTAATGCAAGTGAATTTCATAATATAACCTAGTAAGAAAATTTGCAGTAGAACATTCCCTCTATAAACCTTATGTATTCTCTCCCACAAATATATGGACTATCAGTGAAATTAGTGGGCATGCACAGGATTACAAGTGAAAGTCCCACATTGTAGGAAATGCTTGCAGAGGAGCAGCACAGTGGTGGTATAGTGGATTCAGAGTTAGGAAGACATTAGTCCCAATCCTCCCTCTGAAACTTGCTAGCTGGGTGAGCCTATACAAGTCATTTAACCTCTCTCAGCTTAAGTTTTCTCATCTATAAAATGGGGATAATCATAATATTTACCCTATAGATTTATTGTAAGGATCAAGTGAAAGAATACAGGCAAAGTATTTTGCAAATCTTAAAATACTATATAAGTGTTAGATGTTATTATTATACCATCAATGATGCAGGATCCCTGATATCTTCTGATGACATCATCACATTGCTATAACGAGGCCCACTTCTTACTTAGCATTTTGTAGATTTTACTGGACTTGCTTGATAGACCTGTTTCTTGCTGTCTACAGGTTCTTTGCTCAGCCTGTTCCTCATTAGGCACAATGCTCTTCTGGGTTTAGCTGATCTTGTAATTTGTACTGGTATGTTAACTTCTTTGCCTGCTTAGCTGTCTCTTTTAACTAGTGGTTAAAAGCTCGTCCTAGAAAGGACAGACCGAGAATTCCTTAGTCATGGCCACCATATCCAGCAAATAAAATCCAAGTAGAGTATCCTCAAGCTTAGATTACATGGAGACTTAAAAAGACCTGAACAACAGTGGAGAGATAATGTCCCAAGGTCTACCTAGGACTTAAAGAAGTGAGACAGGAAGAATCAAGAGTATATGGGCAACAGCTGAAAGAAATCCAAGGGAGAATTGAGCTAGGGTAGATCAACTGAGCTGGGGCCATTGTGTCCCCCTTCCCCCTCCCTAGCATCTTCCCACAAGGACTCAGGTTAAAGCTACTGGTTATACCCACCTCTTCAAAGATGTAGGGAATTTCCAAAAATAGTTTCCAAAAAAGCTCTTTCCCCATACAAGTCCAATAAAAAGATTCCATAACATTTTGCTTGCTTCTTTTAACTTAAATGTTTGCTACATGCTGACTTTTGCATCAAACATAAAGATGCCAGGTATTAACTAGAGATTAAAAATAGTTAAATTAGGATCTCAATGTTAGGAGTTTTCTTATCTGGGGGCTCTGAGCTATTGTCATTGTACTACTAATTTTTGAATTGTTATAAACTCCATAAGACAGTGGAGGGAGGAGATCAGTTGGACCTGAGGGCCAGTAGGCTAAAAGATGATTTAATTGTTGCAACAGTGTGGAGCTAATTAAATATCTAGGGAAAAGGTGAGAAGCAGTAGAAGATGATGAGAAAAGATTGTTACATCCTACATATTGCCCTACACCTTCCCCCAGGGAGGAGATAGAAAAGGTCTGGAAAGGATTCATCTTTGCCCCTATCCAGCAGGAAGGAAGGAGGAGAAAGTATTGGCCAACCAATTCTATATTTCATTAGGGATGCCCATCAGTGACCCCACTCTTCAACCTATCTTTCATAGCAAGGCAGAGTAAATATGACACTGAACTTAGAGTCAGAAAGATCTGTGTTCAAATCCCACTTTAGATATTTGCTAGCTGTCTGACTCTGGACAAGTCATTTAAGTCAGTTTTCTTATAAATAAACTAAAGAGGTTGGATTCAATGGCCTCTACAGTCCTTTCCTCAAAATGTATGATTTTATGTCTCCGTGAATTCCTAGGACTGAACCTGATGTTCAGAGTCTCCTGTTATATATCACTGTATGGCTTAGGGTCTGGATAATTCAGACAATTTCCTAAAATTCTCTCTGGCTTAGCTACATATCAATTTGAGGCAGAACAAAAGCTAAACTAAGAAAGCAAGATCACTAGTCTCCATATATCTAACCCAAATTTTTACCTTTTTATACTTATCAATTAGTCTCAAAACCTGAGTGCTTTGGTGCCATATTTTGTTCGGTGTACCCTTAACCTCCCTACAAATACATTTCTCAAAGAAATATAGTCTTCCCCAAACCATCCATTTCTTCCAAATATTATCCCACGTTGTCCTCTGGAGCATTGAAATGACTAAAAATGAAAGGATTTTGGAAACCATACTTCATGAGTGGAGCCATTCTTATCATGTTCTCGATAGAAATAAAGCCTGAAGCTAGATCTCTAAGAGGAAAAATTAAAGCAAATATTCAGATGATTTTATGCAGCCTTCCACCAAAGTCTCACACTGATGTTCCTCTGTAGTGTGGAGGTGACTGGATTCTCCAGAGGATAACATGGATAGTGCAAGGTCTGTTAAGTCCTACGAAGCTAAGTACACTTGGAGTACATGGCTCTGAAGGGACTTTGTCCTTGATAAGCTCTGAGTGTACCTATCTCAGCTAACTTTGAAGGTCCTTACTCCTCTCCATCTCATTTTGTTCTCCTACCCCGTCCTCAAAAAATAAATAAATTCTGAATAAATAAACCTATGGTTTAAGTGAAATAGAGGTTTAACAAATGACTGGCATCGTGGGATTCATGGTTCACAGAGACAAGCATTCCCTCTCAGCCCTGAGAGCAATTTGTGGCTAATAATCTTGGAGCCAGAAGATGAACTTGAATCATGCACAGGTGTTCTTGGGGAGGAGACTGGAAGGAAGAACCTCAAGAGCTAAGTAGCAGAAACAAATGAGATCAATCTTCTCAGTCTCATCCAGAACTTAATTCGAGGAGCCAGAAAGAAAAGGCAGTATATGGACAACTAGGCAGAAGGAGAAACTAAAAGGAGAAAATGAAAGCCGGGCTGAGTTATATCACAAAGAATGGAGAGATAAAGAGGGTCTCTATAGGTATATCAGCTCAGAAAAGTCAAGTGAGGTGACTGGTTTTATTAACCTCTTCAAGGAATAATAGAAGTTCCAAAAACAGATCTTCTCTTTCCCCAACATAACTGATATAGTAACTGATACTATAATATATTCTTCATAGAGGCAGCTGAGTAGGGCAGTGGACAGAGCCCTGAACTTGGAGCCAGGGAGCCCTGGATTAAAATCTAACCTTAGTCAATAGCTCTGTGATCCTAGGCACATCAATTAACCTCTGACAGTCTCAATTCCTCATTTGTGAAGTGGGGTTAATAATAGCACTTACCTCCTAAGGTTGTTCTGAGGATCAAATGAGATAAACCCAGTGACTGGTATATAGGTACTTAATAAATGTTTTTAAATTTGATTCCTTTACTTAAATGGCTTTTGTTTACTGATTTTTGTCTCAAACATAAAA
The DNA here is from genome assembly GCA_011680675.1 of Gymnobelideus leadbeateri. Lineage (NCBI taxonomy): Eukaryota > Metazoa > Chordata > Mammalia > Diprotodontia > Petauridae > Gymnobelideus > Gymnobelideus leadbeateri. The sequence goes on from WOXC01004589.1 coordinate 783,383, forward strand.
CAGTCTGTTTATAACATAAAGTTAGTTGAGATATACAAAATTTTAAATTAGTTCAGAGCCAAAGTCCTTCCTAAATGTTAGGAATTTTTCTAGCTGGAGACTGAGCTATTGTGGTTGTACTTCCTAACTTTTCATTTGATATAAATTCCACAAAAGAGGCAAAGAGGGAACCAGATGGACCTGAGTCCATTCTATTTTCCATAGGCTAAAAAATGAGCTAATTGTTATAGCAAGGTATGACCCATTAAATCTCCCAAGAAAAGGAATTAGGTTGATGATGAGTACTAACTAACTAATTCAGTTGTTTCAGTTCTGTCTGACTCTGACCCCATTTGGGGTTTTCTTGGCAAAGATACTAGGGTGGTTTGCCATTTCCTTTTCCAGCACATTTTACAGATGAGGAACTGAGGCAAACAGAGTGAAGTGATATGCCCATTGTCACACAGCTAGGAAGTATCTGGGGCTGGATTTGAACTTAGGAATATGAGTCTTCCTGATTCCAGGCCCTGAACTCTATCCACTTCAATACCTAGCTTCCCCTGGCCAATTTATACCATCTATAGTAATACCCACAGCCACTAGTTGCTAATTGAAAATTTGAATAAATTTTGTTGGATCCACGATTAGTCAGATAATTCTTAAATAACACTTTGAAAAGAAATCCCAGTTTGAACTTTGGGTTTTTTAAACTCTTATAAGAACTTATTTCTAGTTGAATTCATTTCCTGGACCCATACTACACCCTTTCAGAAGTACACAGAGTTGAGTTAGCTAATGGCAAAAGTTTTCTTTAATGTAACCAATGATTGTACTTAGATTTCCCAATCCCTTTTTTGAAGGTCTTTTGTTTTTTGTTTTCTTTTTTTTTTGATATATTATTATTTGAAGGAATCCACCCTGAACACTTGTCAACAACTCTTATTTTCAGCCAGCCTGGCTCTCATGTCACCACTTGTGTGTAACACATCCTGAAGCCAGTGGCAACTGCTTGTGCAAATGATGGAAGATTTGGGCCAAGTATGACCCATCAGCTTTTTCTGAGAAATGATCTTTCCACTGGGTCACGCGCTAGACATATTTTTCACAGCCCTATCTATGAGGGAACTCACCACACTGCATTTTAGTTGTTAGAAGAGTATGTGAATCCCGTTGATACATGTCAGGGCTTGAATTAGGTCTTCAGTTAACTCAAAGAAGGATGGGATATATCAAGGAGGAGAACATTTGTTGTGATTAAACTTCAGCCCCCTTGGAATGAACAGTCTTGCTGAACGCTACTGTCACTATGGACCAGATACATTTGAAAGAATGACTCTCCCTTACTTTTTCTTTTTTCTTTTTTTTAAGTTTTTTTTTTCTTACTTTTTCTTTAAAGCTGGAAAAGGTAGTGGCAGATTGGTGGTATGGACTTGTAAGGAGTGCCTTAAATCTGGTACTCAGCATAGTTACCTCTGTTCTAAGATCTGATGAACTGACTCATGTTTAAGTACACTCAAATCTATGATACAGACTTCTAAATGAATGTTTTTGCATTAATTCAACAACTTCCCAGTGGGTTGGGTTTTGGCTTGTTGAGATGACCCCAGCTGGACAGAGATAGAGAAAAACTGAAAAGTTCTTTTCTTTCCAGTTTTCCTTTCTACCAAGTTCCATTGTTAGATAACAGGATATTTATCTTCCCTCTAGTACCATCCCTATTATCTCTTGGCTAGCCTGGCATTTTAGTACCTCCTTCCTTCAAAAGACCTAGCATAGTACCTTGTAATAAATAACCAGTGTTTGGTGAATTGAATTGAACTGAAATTCAAAGATAATTTCTTCTTCTTTAACCTTTACCTGATCCCAGCTCTGCCTCTTACTACCTCTGTGGTGTTAGGCAAATCACTGGGCCTTTGTTTCCTCATCTATAAAATGAGAGGGTTAGGCTAGAAGACCTCGATGGCTCCACTCATGAAAAGGCACAGGATCAAAGGAGAAAGTGGAATGAGTGAGGGGTGGGATAGGATGGAGGGAAATATAGTGAGTCTCTCGCGATATTGCTACTGTGGAAATGTTTTGTGTAACTACACATATACAACCTTTATTGAGTTGCTTATTTTCCCAGTGGGGGCGGGTAAGGAGGGAAGAAGGGAAAAAATCTGGAACTCAAAGCTTTAAAAACAAATGTGTACAAAAAATAAAATAAAAATCTTAGAGCACTATATAAAGGAGTAATAATAAAGGGAATGCCAGGGAAATTGTGTGATTCAACCTGTCCTTGAAATTTTAGTCTTTTATGGTGATAGTCTGTGTTTTCTGCCTGTGCCCCTGGACTGAAATTGTCTGGCATGATCATGGGGCAGGTCTGCTATTCTCTTTTCTGATTTACCTGTGCCTATTAATCGGTGGGCTCAGGCACATGCCAATCACATTATTTTTCGTAGTTTCCCAAATTTTTAGCTTTTTCTTTGCCTAAATCCATCACCAATTAATTCCTTGGTAGCCCAACATTTTGGGAGAGGGACGCAGTTAGATTATTCATGGCACTCGTGTTAAAGATTAGGGTCTAAAGCTATTCTATTCAACCACTTCCCTTCTGATCTTGTTCTAACTAGAGAATTTTGACTTTTCTCCACATATAGGGTACTAATGTCTTGGGAATAAGATAGATTCAAGCCTTTTCCCACAAATCTTATAGTCTTCAATATTCTTTATACAAGGAGGCAGAATTATAGAATGCTATGGCCAGGTCAATGACAACTATGTCTTTCTCTCTTTGTCTCCTTCTTGTGCCTGGATTTCTACGACCATCTCTTTCCCCAAGACACCTATAGCCTTAAAAAAAACAAAAACAAACAAACAAAAAAAAACTTTCCTATCCTGGCAGTGTTCCTCATCTCATCAAGGGTATGAAACTGATGATGTCATAGCAGGCGCCTGCATATTCTTCTGGAAAATGTAATCCAGATAATTTTATCTTGGTGACTCTCTCTCTCTCTCTCTCTCTCTCTCTCTCTCTCTCTCTCTCTCTCTCTCCCTCTCTCTCTCTCTCTCACACACACACACACACACACACACACACACACACACACACACACATGAATGTATTTATTGGTAGCTGCCCAAACTAGTTAATGCTTCTATATCTTCTTCCTTGTAGTTTGCCCACATTTCCAGTGGGGAGAAGAAAGCAGCCATCAATGGCCTTCTGTTCCTAGCTCTGTTTGGTAACTTTAGTGTTAAAATGCTCACCCTACCAACCCTGACTCAAGGACTTCACTATCAGTGCCATACGTCTGCATATCTCCATCTTTTAGGACAAGAAATGTAACTCTTTGTTACAAATAGTTTGGAAGACCAACTTCTAGTATAGGACACCAAACCCAAAGTAAAAATGAGGCTAGCTACAGAGACCATATCAATAATGGTCCACATATACTGAGAAACCCTGAAATTCAGTGATAATAGTGGTAAAAGTGGCCATTGCCAAATGAATTCTTGGTCTTTGCAAAAGTTTGTCTGGCTACCAGATGGATGATAATTAAAACATTAGTTGATGTTAGGGGAGGAAATTCTCAGTATGAATTTTCCCAAAATGAGAAATTTAAAAACTTTACAGCTGACATAGAACCAAAGTTTTTCTTTCTCCTCTCTTCAAAGGGTAGTGAGTGGTCCTTTTTGTCTGGACCAAAAATAAATCAGTATTTACCAGATTTCAGACTGTTTGACTTTCTTAAAAGAAGGCATTTTAGTGGGCATAAGGAAATTGACTAGAGAATGTACATTTAGATTAACATTTGTAGCATCAATTCTTAAAGTGTAGTGAGATGAAGTGATATTCATTCAGCTATTTTTAAAGGATTTTCACTTCATTCCATTCCTTGAGTTCATGAAAATACTCTAGAATGCAAACTTGGCCTCTCCTTTTTTCCCCTTTCTTTTGCTCTTCTGTCACTTTCTTTTTTGTCTTCTGCACCTCTCTAGTTCTCTTCTCTCCTTTTTCCAAGATCTATCCTATACTTCTACTGTCTACCTTAGTTGATGTGGGTTTTGAGTATGTTAATGGAGCTGGAATGTTCAGGGCTCAGTTGTATTTATTCAACCCAGACCCCCAGTTTTTGTTACTTGAGCCACTGCTATGAACTTGACCTAGGTAAATGGTGGATTACCTGGAACAGTGTCACTTCAGGGGTATGAAACTATAGCATCATTGGTTGATCCAGAAGAGGAGGGGATAAAAAAAAAAGAAGAGAGACAGACATTTGGGTAACTAGTTCCTATATAGCCATGAATTGCAGGGAAGTTTGTGAAAGGAACCCCCATCAAAAAATAGCTCTCAGTTTTTCCTGACTTGGAGTTGGAATCCTAGGTCCACATCTGACCTCAGATGCTTGCTAGATATGTAATTATGGGCTAGACAGTTCTCAGTGCCTCCTATTTCTTAGTCTATAAAATGAAGTTAATAACACTTGCTCTACCTAAAAATTAATTGTAAGGAAAGAATTATGAAAACTTTAAAGTATCCTACAAATGTGAGATGCTATTATTTTTATTATGATGACTTGGAACCTAACACTGAAACAAAGTACTGATGATCATCCCTTCATCAAAGTCTCTCTCCTCTTCTTTACCCCAATCTTAAACTGTTAAGTAAAGCTAAGTAGTAGCTATCTAGTCACCTAGATATGGTCATCTAGTCCAACTCACTCATTTTATTTGAGGAAACAAAGGCCCAGAGAAGTTAAATGACTTACCCAAGAGCACACAATCAAGTGGTTAATCAGTAAGCATTTATTAAATGTTGTCTATGTGCCAGGCACTGTACTTGACTCTGGAGCTACAAATAAAGAAGTGAGATATCCCTGCCCTCAAAAAAATATCTGTTCTACCAGAGCGATTTAACAAGTTTAAAATAAGTATGTATAGGTTATAAACAAAATAAATAGAAGCAGAAAGTGGTAGAACTGGGATCAGAATGAAGGTCTTTTTTCAAACAGGGAAGAAAGGAGTTCTTGTGGTCCTTCATAGGCCAGAAGTTTAGTAAACACCTCTCCTAAGATCATACCACCTTGGAAGAACTGAAAACTTATGGGTCCCTGGAAGTATGTCTGAAAAAAGCTACACCGGGGCGCCTAGGTGGTGCAGTGAGTAGAGTGTCGGCCCTGGAGTCAGAAGGACCTGAGTTCGGATCCGACTTCAGACAACACACACACAAACAAAAACCTAGCCGTGTGACCTTGGGCAAGTTATTTAACCCCAATTGCCCTCCAAAAAAAAAAAAAAGCTACACAAAACCCCATGAAACTTGAGACAGTGCACCCTCTACCCTGGAAGCAGATTCCTACTTTGAAAAAGAATTAAAAGTCAAGTAATAGGCTGGGAAAATGAATAAACAATGGGAAAAACCCTCTGACTAGAAAGTTACAGTGGTGACAAAGAAGATCATAACGCATACTCAGAAGAAGACAACAAAGTCAAAGCTCCTATATCCAAAGCCTCCAAGAAAAATATGAATTGGTCTCAGGCCATGGAAGAGCTCAAAAAGGATTTTGAAAATCAAGTAAGAGAGGTAGAAGAAAAATTGGGAAGAGAGATGAGAATGATGCAAGAAAATTATGAAAAAGAGAACACCTTAAAAATAGACTAGGCCAAATGGCAAAAGAGGTCCAAAAAGCCAATGAGAAGAAGAATGTCTTAAAAAGCAGAATTGACCAAATGGAAAAGTAGGTATAAAAGCCCACTGAAGACAATAATTCCTTAAAAATAAGAATGGAACAAATGGAAGCTAATGACTTTATGAGAAATCGAGAAACAATAAAACAAAACCAAAAGAATGAAAAAATAGAAGATAATATGAAATAACTCATTGGAGAAACAACTGACCTGGAAAACAGATCCAGGAGAGATAATTTAAAAATTATTGGACTACCTGAAAGCTGCAGTCAAAAAAAGCCATGTCAAAAAAAAGAAACCCTAGACATCATCTTTCAAGAAGTTATAAAAAAAAAAAAAACTGCTGTGAGGTCCTTGAACCAAAAAGGAAAATAGAAATTGAAAGAACCCATCAATCACCTCCAGATACCAAAATGAAAACTGCTAGGAATATTATAGCCAAATTCCAGAGTTCCCAGGTCAAAAAGAAAATATTACAAGCAGCCAGAAAGAATTCAAATATTGTGGAGCCATAATCGGTATAATGCAAGATTTAGTAGCTTCTATATTGAAGGATTGGAGGACTTGGAATATAATATTCCCAGGGGCAAAGGAGCTAGCCTTACAACCAAGAATCACCTAACCAGCAAAACTGAGTATAATCCTCCGGGGGGGGGAAATGGAAATTCAATGAGATAGAGAACTTTCAAGCATTCTTGATGAAAAGACCAGAACTGATAGAAAATTTTACTTTCAAATACAAGACTCAAGAAAAATATAAGCATAAACAGGTAAACAGGAAAGGGAAATCATAAGGAATTTAATAAGGTTAAACTGATTACATTCCTGCATGGGAAGATGATATTGTAACTCATGAGGACTTTCTCATTATTAGGGTGGTTAGAAGGAGTATATATAGACAGGACACTGGTGTAAGTTGAATATGAAGGAATGCTTTCTTAAAAATAAAATTAAGGGGTGAGAGAGGAATATACTGAGAGAAAAAAGAAATGGAGAGGTAGAATGGGGGTAAATTATTTCACATAAAAGAGGTAAGAAAAACCTTTTACAGTGAAGGGAAGAGGGAGAATGTGAGGGGGAAGTAGAGTGAATGGACCTTACTTTCATCAGAATTGGCTCAAAGAGGGAATAGCATACACATTCAATTGGGTATAGAAATTTATCTTACCCTACAGGAAAGTAGGAGGGAAAGGGAAAAAGAGAAGGGAGGTAGTGATCGAAGTTGGGGGAAGGGGTAGTCAGAAGCAAAATACTTTTGAGGAGGGACAGGGTGAAAGGAGAGAGAGAATAAATGGGGAGAGAGAGGGAACTAGGATGGAGGGAAATACAGTTAGCAATAGTAACTGTGAAAAAAAAATTGATACAAGTTTCTCTGATAAAGGCCTTATTTCTCAAACAGAGAAAACTGAATCAAATTTATAAAAATAAGAATCATTCCTCAATTGATAAATGATCAAAAGATGTGACCAGTTTTGAGATGAAGTAACCAAAGCTATATGAAAAAAGGCTGTAATTCACTATTGATTGGAGAATGAAAATTAAACCAATTTTGAGGTACTACCTCATACCTATTAGATTGGCTAATAGGATAGAAAAGGTAAGTGACAAATGTTGGAGGGGAAGTGGGAAAATGAGACATTAATGCACTGTTGGTGGAGTTGTGAACTGATTCAAACATTTTCTAGAGCAATTTGGAACTATGCCCAAAGGACTATAAACCCATGCATACTCTTTGATCTAGCAACTACTAGGTCTGTATCCCAAAAGAGATTTAAAAAAAAAGGAAAATGACATATATGTACAAAAATATTTATAGCAACTCATTTCTGGGGGCAAAGAATTAGAAATTGAGGAGGTGCCCATCAATTGGGGAATGGCTGAACAAGTTATGATATGTGATTATGATGTAATACTATTCTTGTACTATAAGAAATGATGAGCAGGATGCTCTCAGAAAACCCTGGAAAGACTTGCCTGGGCTGATGCAAAGTGAAATGTGCTGTGTACAAAGTAACAGCAATATTGTAAGATGATCAAGTGTGAATAACTTAGCTATTCTCAGCCATACAACTATCTAAGACAACTCTGAAGGACTTATAATGAAAAATGCTGTCCATTCCCAGAGAAAGAACTTATGGTATCTGGATACAGATTGATGCATGTTCATTTTTTTACTTTATTTTTCTTGAGTTTTTTTTTTTATCTATGTTTTCTTTCACAACATAACTGTTATGGGGGTGGGGGACAGGGAAAGAAAGGTTAAATTGCCCTTGTGTTGTCTAAACTTTATCTCACCCCTCACTGCCTAGCAAAAAGCTCTGTATAGGGCAGATTCTTAATAAGTTTCTGTTGAATAATGAATGAATATTTTTTTAAATGTTTTACAAACATTAACTAAATCTTATTAACATTGTCATCTACATGTTGATAGAAAAAAACAGATCTGGAGTATAGCAACATTTTATGATATTTAACAAATCCTGTGCATTGATTAAAATGACTGAGTTATTACCCTTTGAATGTTGATCACTGCAGCTGTAATTTTTGTTTCACAGCTTTGTTTTAATAGGTGATGTTGGCCCCTGACAGTGGAATGGTTTCCAACGTATGAGTTATTTTCATACTATACATTGATTTGATCCATATTAATTGTTCAAAGGAAGTTATTGAGCTATCTTTTCCAGTACTTCAGTTACTTATTTCTGGAGTACAAGCTGAGCATTTTGGGAAGAGGTATTCATTCATTCAGGCCACTGGCCACTAGGCCATCCTTTTGGAGAATGAAACAGTTATGAAAGTCTGAAAAAGTTAAGACAACATTCCAAGAAACCCACTACTTTACTCTAGGAACAACTAGGCTTTGGTACATATGTATTGTCAATTTAATTTTACTTTACACAAATAGTATGCAACTAAAAATCAACTGATCTTCTGTCGAATAGATGCTCAGTTGTTCTTTGGCAAAAATATTAGGGTATCCAAAGCTGGCTAATTGTGTGTGTATATTTATCTTTTCCTCCTCCCTAGTTTTCCCCTGCCTTCCCAAAGGCTTGAATTTCAAAAGCCAAATCATGATACCATATTACCTTGAATCAAGACTCAATATGTTAAAGATAGTGAGCTCTACTGGGGTTGAATTGATCCCCTAAAGTATACTTGGGAAAAGTTTTGGTCCTGAAGGGCAAATGAGACAGTGATCTTTTTGCTTTGTGCTATTCCATTTGGAGGGTGGAATGGGTAGAAAGGGACTTGATGGCAACAAAATGAGGAGACTACCTGGCTAATTAAATTTTGTTCTTGGTATTAGTGTGCATTGTGAGAAAACTACAGTCTGTTTCTCTGCAATTGTGAAATCTGTGGGAACAAGACTACATCAGTATTGGCATAGACAAAATGGAATAGGTGGTTCCTGGGTGAGCAATAGTGAAAATAGAACATGAAGTCATGTGCCTCAGGGCATATCTTTGTGGTCCAGAGGACCCCACAAGGGACTGTAGGCTCACATTAACTCAGGTTTAATCCCAAGGGTCCTGACCCGTAAAGGATCAAAATCATTCTCTGGTTCTTTGCTGATCTTGCCTGGATTCCTTTAGGAAAAATTTCTAAAACAAAGTTTAAGTATGCTTCATGCCTAGAGTCTCCCCAAATGTGGATGTAGTACATGTTCGGGGTTTACTCTCTCAATCCCCACTTGAAATGGAAGATTAAGTCTCCAGAGGGGGGTGTGTGTGTGTGTGTGTGTGTGTGTGTGTGTGTGTGTGTGTGTGAGAAATGCTTCCCCTAGGATTCTTTGTGAGACTGAACAATATTTCTTATTCACCTTGGACTTGCACTTTCCAAATAACTCATGACAATTATCATGTAAGTTTTATAAGATCTAGATTTCCTGGCCCCTCATAATATTGTTTTCAGCAGGTTAGGTCTATTAAATATATTCGCCTCCAAAAAGAGCATATTCTCTCTCTCTCTGTCTCTTGTCTTTCTCTCTCCTCTCTCTCCATATATATACATATATGTATATCTAATACTCTCTCCATATATATACATACATGTATATCATATATATAATATATATGCACACATATACATATATGTATTATATAATTTTCCCCAATTACATGCTAAAACAATTTTTTTTAACATTTAAAAAAATTTTGAGTTCGAAATTCTGTCCCTCCCTTCCCCCACCCCACTCTGAGATGGTAAGTAATCTGATATACATGTGCAATTATGTAAAAACATTTCACATTAGTCATTTTGTACAAGAAGACTCAAATAAAAGAAAAAGAATGAAAGAAAGCAAAAAGTAGCATGCTTCAATCTATATTCAAATAGTATCAGTTCTTTTTCTGGAAACAAATAGTATGCTTCATTATTAGTCCTTTGGGATTGTCTTGGATCATTGCATTGCTGAGAATAGCTAAGTCATTCACAGTTCATCGAACAATATTGCTGCTACTGTGTACAATGTTCTCCTGGCTTTGTTCACTTCACTATGCATCAGTTCATGTAAGTCTTTCCAGGTTTTTTTTCTGAAATCATCCTGCTTATCCATTTCTTATAACAATAATATTCCATTTCAATCTTATACTGCAACTTGTTTAGCCATTCCCCAATTAATGGGCATCCCTTCAATTTGCAATTCTTAACCACCACAAAAAGAGCTGCTTATATATTTTTTTAGCAAATAGGTCCTTTTCTTTTTCAAAAAGCATACTATTGAGGAAATCCTTTCCCTGTTGTTAGCCAGCCTTCAACTCTAGAATTCAAGAATTTCTAAACTAAGGATTACCCATGAAGTAACCCTCAAAACTGGAAACAATTTTTCTCAAGAACACTAGTCACTGACCAGTGCTCATAAAAGGAAACAGAAAATCAGAAGGCAGAAATAATTGAGAGGTTCACTGGGGAAGCACATGTCTCCCACTGCCATATGTTTATACTATAAATTACCTTTGCTGCTGAGGGACAGGGTAGAAATACCCTCCTCTCCTTTCTACACTCTGGTATAGGACTCTAAGAGAGGAAAAATGCTCACAAAGACTACCAAAAGTAGTGATACTGCCATTGCCCATTCTTATAGGACACAAGGTGTGGGGATTTCTCACATGTTTGTTCCTCATGACTTTGAGTCACCAAACATCTTCAATGCAGCCCTAGTTACTGGGGACTGATCAGGAATTTTAGTGTGTCTACCCAGCAGGGTATATGTTCCTCAGTAAGGAGCCTGCATCTCTTTTCTTTTGTCAAAGGAGGCAGGGTCAGACATTTAATTAAACAGGGCTTCTCCATATCACACCTGCCACATATAAATTTGTGTATTTGTATCAGATCTCCCCACAAGACTGTAAACTCTATGAAAGGAAGGAGCCCTCACCATCTTCAAAAACACAAGATATTCTTTACTTTGTCATGAAAGTAGGGTCAGTGGAGTGAATGAAACATTTTATCAGGAAGATGAAACTAGACACCCTGAGATTAATTATATTCCATGGAAGCAAACTTAAATTTTGAACCATATATACTGAAGATTCAAAAACATTTTCCAGCAAATTCATTATAAACATAAAAGGCGTATTTATACATCTATAGAGTAACATGAACCATGACACTTATGTTTCTATTGTGGGAAGTGTTACAGAATATAAACCTTATATGTTGTCATTAAATTTCTGTATTCCAACAAGGAGTCTGTGAAGTTAGCAGAAATCAATTTTTTTTCAAAAAGCAGCCCAACGATAATTGTTGCTATTCCTGTCATAGAACTTGCGGTGGTATCTACTGGAGGATTAGGAGAATGATAATGAACTATGTATATGTTATTCCATAATAGATATTAATTTTTTGTAAGTGTGGGTTTAGTTATATTAAGGGGGAAATGAATCAGCCCTGCATCTCAGTAATGAAATCATGTACCATGAAGGATCTCTTGAGTTCTGACTTATTTTGTAACAAAACACTGTTGCAAATGAGTGGAACTATATAGGTCTCCTTTAGAAAACTATAGTAACCCATTTTATTGGTAGTAATTAAGACTTCTGTTAGTACTTGTTTAGTTCCAGCAAGAATTTTAGACATCTTTCTTGGTCCTAAACCTGTAATTTTTGTCAGCATAGGGAATTCCTAATGAGCAGACTCCCTTCATAAATGTACGTCATCAAATGTGTCTTACAGTCAGAGAGCTGCCTCTTACAGATTTTCAGAAGTGGGAATTCAATTTATGCCTTCTTGACTGTGAAGTTGGTTTCCTATCCTCTACATTTCTCTCTTAGAGTCTATGATTATTATTATTTACCTTGTTCTTCTCATCTTTTATTTTGATGTAGTTCACCTAGAAATGGTGCTTTGATAGGTCTCTATTTTGTCATCATCGTTTATACTTAATGTTATACAGATTATTATACAAATATTGTATCATATAGCCTAGTAACAGACAGGATGACAAAGGACAATATATACCATATCCTGTTTCCACATGATTTTTAGCCTTTTTTCATGGGCCTCTACATTTTAAAATTCCACATACCTTGTAGATTACGAGTATAAGGGAGTTGGTATCTATTAAAACATTTGCTCTTAAATTTTTATGGGTCAGTGTTAAGTCCAGAGAGTTGTAAGTGACAGGTCTACCTATAATGATGCTCTAGTTGGGGATTATATTTGTAGTATGGGGATTTATCATCTGTTATAATCCTTTATAAAGAATTAAAAACTTCTGGCTTATCACTCCAATTAGTTGATCATGTTTTTTTAAGTATGTGGTAGATGGTAAATTTTTATTACCTGGAGTAATATCTTACATAGTTTCCACCACTTCATCACATAATTTGCAGTGATCAGTAAGTTCAAGATGATAACATTTCTGTCATTTCTGGTGGTAATGACTTGATTATGAATCACTATCATAAAAGCTTCTTCTACAAACAAACCAGCATGACCCAGCCATTTGCTTAAAGCTTCTTTGGAGATATATCATTAATTAAGCTTATGTGGGTTGTTTATAGAACACCTTTTGATTGCATTTTGAATCTTAATTTGCTATTTCATAGGCTACATTTAGAAATAAACTACTTTCAGTTATATTTGAAAAAGGCAATAGTGTACAACTGTTGGGAGCCTTGGTGAGTGAGATCTCAAAGTATTTTTGTAAATTTTTAATCTGTTTATCATGTCCTCTAAAAACATTGATCAATCCCCTTCTTCTTTTGAGACAAGGAAGCATTTATCTCCTAAAAACTGCCTTGGGGTGATGAGCCTTGTATTTTGTTTGGATGCTTTAAAAATCTGTTGTCATCCATTTTGCTGTGGCAAAAGTATATGTTAAACTTGGTATTATGCAGAGGCAGAGCTAAGATGGGGGAGTACCTTAGAAATATTGTGGAGATAGAAACAAAATTTGGTGACTGATTTGATATGGGAATTGAGTGAGAGTAAAGAATATAGGATAACTTCAATATTATGAACCCAGGTAACTGGAAGGGCCATGGTTCCCTCAACAGAAGAAAGAAAATTTATAAGAGGAGTGAGTTTGTGAGGAAAAATAAAGGATTCTGTTTTGGACACGTTGGGTTTAAGATGTCCTCAGGGCATCCAATATGGAATATCTAACAGGTAGTTGATAATGATTGCCATCCTTATTCCCCCTATTTGTGAAGGCACCTCACAAGTGCCCAATTAAACTAAGACTGGTCTCTCTAGTTTGGTATTTTTATGGTCCTCTCCCTAAATATGCAGAAATTGTTAGTGATTTGTTTCCCATCTTCTCAATTAATTTATGAGGAGGAAGAGATAGAGAAAGAAAGGAAGAGATAGAGAAAGAAAGGAAGAAAAAGGCAAAAAGGAGGGAAAGAGAAAGCTAAAGAAAGAGATGGAGAAGGAAAAGGAAAGGAGAATTTTGTATAACTGGTTCTTAACTTTCAAAAGAGTTGTCTTTCCAAAAATTAATTTACAATTTGGCTATTTGGAACTCAGAATATGTTTTTTCCATAGAAATATTAAAAGTGGTGATTATACTTCCAAGTCAACCCACAAAACTCTACTTAAACCATAATGCAGCTAGAATACTATACTTTTGTAATGGAAAAAAAAAAACATCAAGGAAAACTGTGAATTACCTTTATCTTTGAAAATTTGAAATGCATTTAAGTAGATAAAACATATCAAAAACCTTTTTAAAAAGATAAGTATGATGATAGCAATATCAATGCTAGTTCATGTTTTATCTTCATATTGTTTTAACGTTTCCAAAGTGCTTTCTTCCCAGTAATGCTATGTGGTAAGTTGTGCAGGTGGTAGCCTCTTTTCCAGAGGAAGAAACAGGCTCAAACTGGTTAAACGGCTAGCTCAAATCACACAGCTTAAACCCAAATTGGATTAGCTCTAAGTCTAGCTGGAGACTCCATTTTTCCAACATATTGTAATAATAATAATGATTGGAACAAGGATTTAAAGAAAATTGAAGAAGAAATCTACTTTAAAAGTTGTTTCTTGATGATTGAGGAAAAGCAGATTTAATTTGAGGAGGAGCCTTCTGTAAGGGGAATCTTTCCCTATTGCAATGACTTTGACTATAGAACTATAGTTCTATAGATACCACTGGTTCTTAAGGGTATCTTTGTCCATTTTGAAACTTATGGCTTTATTTTTCTTTAATACCAAAGTGTCACTGATGGAGAAAGGCAGAAATGTGGTTGCCAAGGGTAAGTAGGGCAAGGGTCACAAGTCTTTTTGGTTTTGTCCACCCAGCTCAGCTGCCTGTGATTTGCATTATAGTGTTCCCTAGGTTTATTGCAGTTTTGTTAACTGGAGCCCTTAGAAATGATTTGTTGTGACCAAGAAATGACAATAATTGAAAGAAATTTTCTGGTCATAAGATAAAAGTTAAGAGACCAAATGACTAAAGTGAAAGAGGAGGTAAAAGGTCAGTTAGATGGTACAGTGTATAGAATATTGGACCAAGTTCAAATATTGCCTTAGATACTACTACTGGCTGACTCTGGACAAGGAACTTAACTTCTTTCTGCTTCACTTTCCTCATGTATAAAGACCTCTTAAAATTATTATGAGTTAAGAGATGATAATATTTGTAAAATACTTTATAAATCTTAAAGTATTACATAAATGTTATCGATTTAATTTTAAAAAATTTTAAAAGACTTAAAAATCCCTAAGGGTTTCATTAACTAGCTGGCCTATATCACAAAAGAATTAAGGACATTCCTTGGGTTATAAACTAAAGAACTGGAAGACCTCTCTACCTGTGAAGAAGAAGCAACAAAGACCAGTTAATGGCACCAAAGAGCAGGAGCAGAGAGGCCCAAGAGAGAGCAGCATAGTAGATATGTCCAGCAATGACGAGTGTGGCAAAGGGGCAAAAGAGCCGAGGATCACGGCTTTGTGGAGAGAGCAGCTGTCCTGATCATTTTACCCAGGGACACCAGAGGCTAGTGCCTACAAACTGGGGTGGCTGAGGTACTATCCTAGCACTACTTCTATGTTGAAGCAGCCATGATTAGTTTATTTTGAAGGACTCACAAATCAAACAAATGCCATTTCATTCAAAAAGCAAAATTTCCTCAAACTCTCCCTCCCTGAGTATCAGTCTCTGTGCTCTCAGAAGTTCGTTCTTGTTTCCCTGCCTTGTTTTCTCGATTTCAGAGTCCTTGTGCAGGTCTTAGAGTTAGGAACCAAATTTTAGCTTTTCTTTTGTAATATAAACTTAAAATCTAAGACACATATTGCCAGTTTTGTTTTGAAACATTAGGTGTTCCTGGTCACACACAGCATACCCAGGAGCCTAAGCTCCTGTTCCCCCAAGACTACTCTGTTCAACTTTCTGAAACTTCTAAATAAATCTCTAATGTGTAGAATTTCGGAAGGTTGGGAACTGAGATTTGAACAATGATCTTTGGCTCATTCTTCCCACCACAAAATTGTCTGGTATTTACTTTGTATGAGTATATGTATATCTGTATAATATATATGTATATGTGTAAGCTTCTTGAAGGCCAGGGACTACTTCATTTTCTGCCCAGTAGCTGCAGTTGCTGTTCCTGTGGATCTAGTCTCTAAATTCAGCCATTAGAGACCCAGCCATTGGGCTCTGAATTTCCTAGGACCATGCAGTTTCATCTTATCCAAATCAACATTTATTACTTCTCAAAAGTGTGAATCAGCTGACTGCCCTATTGTTTTATTCACCATCTTTGTGACTTCGCAGGTCATAATTCACTTGTTACCTACTGTATGTGTTGTCGTCCTCTATAGAGTTTAAGCTCTTTGAAGGCAAGAACTATCTCCCATTTGGTATTTGTAACCTCAGCTGCTTAGCAAACTGTTTGGTACAAAGAGCTTGAAAAATATTCTCATTCATTCTTTTTTTTTTTTTTTTTTTTTGCTTTTTGGAGGGCAATTGGGGTTAAGTAACTTGCCCAAGGTCACACGGCTAGGTTTTTTTTTGTTTGTGTGTTTTAAGTGTCTGAGGTCAGATCCGAACTCAGGTTCTTCTGACTCCAGGGCCAAAGCTCTACTCACTGAGACACCTAGTCTCCCCCATTCATTCATTTTTCTTTTCTCTATATCTCTACTGCCTAGCACAATTCCTAGAACAGAATAGGCACTTAAATACTTGTTGATTGATAGGTATTCTCTATATACCTATCTATTCTTTGTCCACACACACACACACACAGAGCTACTGTCTTCCCCTTTTTTATTACCTCCATATACTCTCTATATTGCTTAGGTATTTATACATTGTCTCCTCCTATTTGACTAAAGACTCCTTGAGAATACACAGGGATTGTTTTTTGCCCTTTTTTGTTTCCCTAGTGCTTAGTACAGTGCATGGATTTTGTTTCCTCCAATAGAATGTAATCTTCTTAAGGTCAGGAACTACTGTTTTATTTCTGTAATTGTACGTGTAACCCAAGACCCAAAGCCCATTGGTATGGGATTCTTTCCTCATTGGTGGAGATCAGTGCTGTGCAACTCCATGAGGGGCTAGGCAAAGTAGATGAGAATGGAAGAGAGAAGAGTTCTAGTCTTTTGAGTCTTCTTCAGACTCTGTAGTCACTTCAGGTGCTTCTGGTTTCCAGATTTAAGAGAGAAGATGGATGATGCCATTCCCACTTCAGAATACTAAAGGGAGAATAAGTGACATGAGAGGAGCTAGCAGTCTCCATCATGTTCTGGTCCCCAGATTATTGCATTGGAGACTTGAGGAATTTTCCCTTGGATAAGGTAAAAAACTCTCTCTCCCCCTTCCCCCCCCAACCCCCCCCCCCACCAATGAGAAAACTCCTTCAGTTTTTATTGTCTGGCATATATTCTCCTATGTGCACTTTTTTCTCATTTGTATTTTGCTACCAATTTGGATAAGTAGTTTGGGGTGTTGTTTTTTTTTTTTTTTGCTAAAAGTGTGTGGAGTTTCTTTTTTGTTTTTTGCTTTTTGTGGTATTCAGTGGGAACGGAGTCAAATCTTGGCTATAGAGCTTGGGGTCTTCCTTTCCACCTTAATGAAAAATGATCAGAAGTTTGGCTTGGACCTGAAAACTGCATTCCCTAGACTCACAATATGTAAAGGAACAGATAGATATAATTCTAATGCAGCACTCCCTCTCTTTAAGGAGAGCAAAGTAGCCAAACTTCTGGTCCCAAACTCCTGCTTCCCCTTTTGGCAGGAAATAAAGTGTCCTTTGAAAGGACATAGAATAGACATCTCTAGTCTCTTCTTCCCCATCCTTTAACCAAGTCACACAGTGATGCCTCCATGTCGCCTCACTGCATGGGTATAGTGCCTAGCACAGTTCCTGACACAGGAGGTGCTTAGTAAATGCCTACTTAGCTGAATTGAATTCATGATTTGTTGCTCATGTAGAACAATCATGTAGAACAGAAATTAGAACATAAACACTTTCCTGATGCTTATCTCTAGGGCAAAAGGCCAGCATAGGCTGGGGATTTGACCATGGCCCCTAGTGCATGCTTTTTGACTAATGTGACTTCAGATCCTGACTTCCATTGTAGTATAGGAAGTAGTTTGGACCCAAAACCATTTTCCTAATCTCTCTCAAACACATAGCTACAAATCACTTGTGGCCAGACCATGAAGGGGGCCAAGGCATTACATAGAAGTAGGGAGGGTAACCAAGCAGTTACTCTGAAATGGGAGCACTTATCTCCACTCCTTGCATCTCTAGAAAAGTCGAGTTGCTGCCTCTTCCAAAGAGAAAGAGAGCAAGGTGTGATTTGTATGAATAGGGGCAGAGGGAATAGGAAGTAGAAAGAGTAAAATCCAATGGTCATCCATCAAGCTCCTAGATGGGAGCCCAGGAGGAAGGGGTAAGGAAAGGGGATCTTTTCTACTTTGAATTTGGCATTTTTATTTGAACGATGTGATTAAATCCCAGAAGTGATTTATGGGGTCATAGATTTAGAGCTGGAAGGGATCCCAGTGATTATGTAGTTGAACCACTTCGATTTTACAGATGAGAAAACTGAGGTGGAAGGAGGTTTAGTGACTTGTCCAGGGTTATACAAGTAGTAAGGAGTGAAGCTGGGATTTGACCCTTGTTCTGATCTCTTCCCATCCAGCATGCATTTCTTCTGTGACATGTTACTTCCCTTCTCAGAGATCACATAAAATGAACATAAAGCCTTATTTATAAAATGCTTAAGTTAACTTTATTAATTATTCTATATAACTATTGGTAAAGTGATATAGTGGATAGAATGCCAACCTTGGAGTCAAATCCTACCTCTGGTATAGGATAGTTACATGACCATGGACAAGTCACTTAATCTCTCAGTGTCCTAAAACACATTCTAATACTGTATATTACAGAAGAGTTGCCAGTTGGCATGAGTGGAGGGAGTTTGTACATTGTGAATCCCCCATACCCATTTTTAAAATAGGTTTGGACCCCCACCACACTAACCAAAAAAGTAAGGATATAAAATAATTTGAACTTAAAGCAAATTAATAAGGGAAAACAGTTATTCACGTTACAAAGCAAACTTACTTTAAAAAAATAATTTGTAGTTTTCTGTCTCTTATTCTTAGTCTTTTCTGTTGTAAAGATGGCTAAATGTAAGAATCATATCATTCACAACCAATCATACAAATGACACAGAAATGGCACCAAAAAGCCTAGTTCATAGAGATATGACCCTAAAATTTCTGAGAAGTGTGCTTTGCCAAAAAAACATAAGAAGAAAGGGCTGGATAAGATATAGGCCAACAATGCCAAAACTATTAAGGCCTGAACAGAGGCCATCAAGTCTCCGAGCACCAAGGCCTATAGAGCCAAGTTCCTCAGGCCCAAGATCCCCATGGCCAAATGGCCAGAGTGCCAACCTCAAGATGGCCACCAAGCATCCATGCCCCAGGAAACCTGACTCCAAGGTTGCCAGTACCAATGTCCCCAACATTGCCAAGCCCACTGACACCAAGGTCACCAACTCTGACACCGAGATCACTGAGTCTGACACCAAGGTCTCCAAGGCCATCAAGTTAGACATCAAGGTCACTAGTCTGATCCCAAAGCCATCAAGTCTGATCTCAAGGCAGTCAAGTTCAAAACCAAGGTTACCAAGTCTGATTGTAAGGTCACAAAACCCAGTGATTCCAAGCCTGCAGAGTCCACTAACCCAAAGGCAGCCAAACCCTTCAAAATAGATGCTTCAGGATATATGGACTTGTTTAAACCCTAAACCATCATTTGTTTTTCTCAGCCAGGATAGGATTATTCACTGTTTCGTACAAATAAGGGAAATGATGAGTTATATGAACAAGAACAAAAAAAATTCATCAGAATTTCTTTCAATACTGTGTTCTTATATATTTCTAATATACTTATATGATTTATCCAGATTGTATTTATGTAAGCACATATCTGTCATAGTAAGTGAATTATGTTACTGTCATCATCATCATCATCATCATCGTCATTGTCATTATTATTTCCATTTCATATATGTGGAAACAGCGTGGAACAAGTTTACATCCTACAAAGTATCACAGAGATGCTCAACTGGAAAACAGAACCTGTTCTACTTTGGATCTTTTGTTCAGTTCATAGCACTCTTCTGTCTTTCTAATGGTTTTTACTTAAAATATTGTCCAAATTTTTGTCATTTTTTTCCCCAAGTAGGAAATAGATTCTGGTGTAAAACTTTTGACAGTCCCTTACATAATTCTAAATGGAAGAGGCACTAATGTCATTTGTCTCATCCCTTTGATTCTTCTTCAGTCAGATTTAATTGGCTATGCCAGGCTGCTTGGGCTGCTGCTGCTTTGTTTATGATACATTTATATTTTATCTAGTGAGCGACCATGCAAAGAGGCAGGCCTCATATTGCTGTACTCAAATTTAAGTGTAATTTATAGAAATGTGAATAACAAGCATTAAAAAAAAGGAAATGAAATTAAAAACAAGACTTCAACTTAATTCTAAGGGACTTGAAATAACAACCATCTTGTCCTTATGAATTATTTTTCAATTCACTGAGACTCCAAAATCACCAAGTGCACAGCAAATGAAGGCATTTCTGATTTTTCCTGCCCTGGGGATTTAAGCTGGGCTCTGAGATCTATTTTAAAGGGTCTTTGTCATGAAAAGATTTCTGCTCATATGAACAGGGCCCTTTGTAGATAGATATAGATTTTCTAACCTGTAGTAGGACAGCAGAAGGTAATTAGAGGTATAATTTGTGGGAATTCATGCCAAAAATACTTTGGTATATTGAGCAACATACCCAAATAAAACTGAAGTCTATAGTTAGGCTGTGTCCACACATAACTCCAACATGTTTTGGTTGGGAGAAAGAGGGAGGGAGGAATGAATAGTAGTGTTTATCAAGGTGCTTGAAACATTTTTACCTTAAGATAACTGGACCATTTTCAGTGCCTCCCCCTTCACCCAACTAGTTTAGCTTTCAGATCCTAGTCATAACTGAAAGATGGACAAAAGTAACAAATCCCTATAGAGACAGTAAAGGGAACTGATAACCATGGAAATCTAGGGTTTATGTTAAGTCCTAAGAGCTTAAGCTTATACACTGAGTACTAACATGTCAGTAAGCACTCCAACTTACTCCTCTGCTCTACTACCTACTCAGAGAAATAGAAAGGGAAATAGAAAGGACACTAAGTCAAAAATTTTCCAACATGTGAAAGAACCCATTCATGAAATCATTATTTGCCCCTGGAAACACTTTCATTGCTCCCATGAAGAGAGGGTACAGAAAAAATATTTTAGTTAATGGTAGAGCTGTAAATAGCAACTTTTATACCTGGAGTAAGGTGGAAGGTAGGGTAGGGCAAAAAACCCATATAGGGAAACTGAGAGGTTTCTAACATGCTTGTAGGGAAGTGGAGGGGAAGCACCAGCAGCAGTCACGGGAGAACTGCACACGGGAATTATAACAATACCAATAATAATAGCTAACATTTATAAAGCACTTTACATTTATTCTCAGATTTGATCCTCACAACAACTTAAGTCTTTTTGTTCTTCAGCCCCAAATTCTAGCATTTGTTTCCCTTTAGCTTCATCTACCATAGTTCTAACTTCTCTTTTGAAACATTTGGGAACATTGTACTGTAATACCATGCTCTCCTGGGAATCCAGAGTCTTCTCTGTCCTCAGGAGTTGGTTCATTTTCCTTTGTCTTGCAATAATTATTTAGAGATATTTGCAGTCATTTAGGAATCTTGGTAGCCTTCTGTTCAAACATCTCCATTGTTGATTTTTCTTCCTGTGCTATGGATTTTTAACCAACTTTTTCTTCCTCCTGAGATCTTAGGTGGTTTTAGTCTTTCCCCCCATCGTATTTCCCTATTGCTTATGTTCTGACCTGGGAAACAGGGGACTCCAGCTATGTCCATTATCCTTCAACCCCAGATTACAGGTCCTAAGCATCTCCTGGTGACATTAGTCCCTAAGTCAATGATGACCTAAGGTAGTCCTGATATTACAGAGAAAGAGGGCATTTAAACAATTCAATTTAAGAAAGATTTATTAAGTAGCTACTATGTGTAGAATACCATGGTAAGAGCTAGGATACAAAGATAAAATTACTTAAATTTCTTGAAGGACCTTATTATAATTTAGAAGAGGGATGAAATATGTACATGTAGACAAGGGATTGTGCCATATGAAGATTGATTGAAGGAACAAGGAATTGTTAGCCTAGAGAAGTGGTGACTTAGAGGACATGAGAGGGAAGGTGATATAGTAGAAAGAATACAAGATTTAGTGTCAGAAAACTTGGGTTTGAATATTGGCTCTACCTCTTACTTCTTATGTGAGCTTGGGCAAGTCCCTTAACCACACCATGCCTCAGTTGCCTCCCTGTAAAACAAAGAGGTTAGATTACGTGACCTCTAAGTTTCCTTTCAGCTCTAAATCTGAGATCTGTGATATGATTCAGTTCTTCTAAGAGTATGTCAATTTGTTGGTCATGTGATAAAGATCTCACATTTAGAGCATTTATAGGATAAGTTAACATTTATGGATGATATAAAAACTAAGTGATTTTAATTTAGTACACTGCCCTTCCACCATTGTCATTACAGAAACAAGAGAGACTATAGAAGACTGAGAGCTGAATCCTTTTATTTTCCTTTCATGGGTTGGTAAAGCCAAAGAATACATTATCTAGTAGTCAAACTACTGGTAGTGAACCTTCTTATATGCATCCAGGGAAAATAGCCTTAAACTTGCAAGGTTTGCACCAGGATGTTGTTTGCTGGGCACCAGCTATTTGGTCAACACTTTCTACCTGCAGATTTTCCTTCTTGTCTTGTCTTCAAAGGGATGATTTTTTTGCTAATGATCACTCCAATTACTCCCCCTGCCATCTTGTGCTTTGAGGCTTTGGGGTAGTAGCACAGAATAAGACTTGGGCAGGATCTCAAACACCATCTGGTTCAACTTATACAAGAATAACAATTCCTTCTACAGCATACCTGACAATGACCATTTAGCTTTTTTGGGGAAGATATCCAGCGAAGAGAAACAAGGCAGGTGATCCCACATTTGTAGATCCCTAATTATTAGGATGTTTTCCCCTATAATCAAAACTAAATTTTCCTCTTTATAATTTTCAATCATTACTTCTAGTTCTCCCTTTGGTGACGAAGATCTAATCCCTTTTCTATGTGACAATCCTTCAGATACTTGGTGGTAACTGTCTTTCCCTCCCACTATGCTAGCCCCAAATCTTCACTTCTCCAGGCTAAACACACCCAGTCCTTTTAAGCAAAACTCATGAGGAGTTGTTTTGAGACCCTTCACTACCCTAGGTTAGCTTTGTCTAGTGGATGTCAATGTCTCCCCTAAAATAGAGTACCCAGTACTGATCACTGCTGATAGACAGCATTCCAGATGCTGCCTAACCAGGGCAGAGAGCAACAGGGTTATCATCTCCCTAGTCCTGGACATCTGCCCCTCTTTTTATGGCCCAAGATTACATTGGCTTCTCTTGGCTGCCACATCTACTATTGACTCATAATGAGCTTACAAGCTATCCAGAAATTGTCATCTAATCATTCAACCACTATTTTACACTTAACTGTTTTGAAACAAAGTATAAGGAGGTACATTTATTCCTGTTAGATTTTATCTTATTAGACTTTGCTCAATGTTCAAAGTTGCTGAGATCATTCAGAACTCGGATTGTCATCCACTGTAAGAGTTGTTCCTCTTAGCTCTGTGTCGTCAGTGAAAACCTTTATCCAAATCACTGACAAAAATATTAACCTGAGTAAGACCAAGTGCAGATCTTCCTTTAAAGGTGCTGTAGAACAATTTGTAACTATTTATAATCCTAGAAATACAGAGCTGCCATATAGTCAAACCCATACACAGAAAGAATCATCATCATCACAAATAGCTAATATTTAATCAGTGTTTACTAGGCACTATGCTAAGTGTTTTAAATTTATTATCCCATTTCATCCTCAATAACCCTGGGAGGTAAGTGCTATTATTATGATCATTTTACTGAGGTAAATGGGTTAAATGACTTACACAGGGTCACACAGCTAGTAAGTGTCTGAGGCAGGATTTGGACTCAGCTCTTCCTGACTTTGGGCAGCTAGGGGGCACAGTGGATAGAGTGAAAGGCCTGAAATTAGGAAATCTCAGCTTCCTAAATGTAAATATGCCCTCAGATACTTTCTAGCTTTGTGACCCTGGGCAAGTCATTTAATGCTGTTTGCCTCAATTGCTCATCTGTAAAATACATTGTAGATAGAAATAGCAAACCACTCCAGTATCTTTGCCAAGAAAAACCCAAATGGGTCTATAGAGAGTCAGATCTGACTGAAAAAAATGACTGAACAACAAATTTCCTGACTTCAGGTCCAGCACTCAATCTGATCTTTAGGTCAGACCATTCAACCACTTTCTAATCCATCTAATTGTATTTCCCTCCCACAGTTGTATAGTTCCTGCCACAAGTGGCTTTAGAATATCAGCAACCAAGGAGAAGCTCTTGCACCCACCTCTCTGAGCCTCATTGATATTCGTGTGTGTATGTCTATGTATGTATTGCCTTGATCTCCCATCCAGAAAGGAATAGTACTACTTGAATCATTGGGCTAGATGGTCAGTGCCACCACACAAACATATGGGCCTAGATGGCCTATTCTGGCTATTCCTTAGGTGACTAAAGTATCTGGTTCTTTCCTCTTGATCTATTCCAAACTATCTCATACCTTCCCAAAGGCTCTTTTTTCCTTCCTTCACCTCAGGACCAGACGTGTTTCTGGGCAAGATAATCAGGAGCTCCACATCTGAAGCCTATGCCATCCCATACCTGGTATTGCCTGTCTTGAGAAGTCTGCCACTATCATTTGACCCTCAAGTTCTGATTACTCAAGGCTCTTTTTTTGTCCACCCTCCCTCCTTCAATCCTCAGCTTTCTTTCTCTTTTGGTCTTCTTGGTAGTCATTTAGCTGTACTATAGAAACATATCCATTAAATCTATTAGATCATTAGATCATGAGAAAGTACCCTATCAACCACAACTGAAGTGGAAAACTTAGTCACTCTTCCCATATCCAATGATATGTCAGTAGTTATGTCTTTCCCTTTTGAATATGTAATCTTGCAGAGCAGAATCATGTTTCCTTTAAAGGTACTTCAAGTTATCAGGAACTCAGCTTTAAAACACCATAGTACCTCAACAGATTTAGGTGGCATGGTGGATAGAGTGTCAGGCCTGAAGTCAAGAAGACTCATCTTCATAAGTTCAAATCTGGCCTCAGACAATTACTAGTTGTGTGACCCTGGGCAAGTCACTTAATCCTATTTGCCTCAGTTTCCTCATCTATAAAATGAGCTCAAGAAGGAAATAGCAAACTACTCCAGTGACTTTACTAAGAAAACCTCAAATGGGGTCACAAAGAATTGGAAACAACTAGAAAACAACTGAACGACAACAACAACAACCCACCAGAGGACTTCTCTAGAGTAAAGGGGGTCACCTGATATGCCAATAATGGATAGTATGCTATCCTAACTAGACTTGTTGCTACATTGTGGAGCTTATTCAGTTCATACAGACCTAGGAAAAAGATCAAAGTCTGGACCTACTATTGCCCTTCTATGTAAAGAGTATTCCTGTAATTCCACAAGCTAAGCAGCCACCTCCTGTAAGTTTTATAGCAGTCTACCTCATCCACACAAAATTACCATAAAATCAGGCCTGCTAGTGTTGCTGGGGGGAAATGGGAATTATTAAAATTATTCAGAAAAGGTTGTAGACTACACAGAGTAGGTATTATTTTTATGGTCCTGCAACCTCTAATGTGGGTGTCAAGAAAACTGTTGTTGTAGACCTTGCCCAATCCCATCAGTATTCTTGGTACCCAAGAACACAAGCAACTTATATGAGACCTTCCAAACACACACACACATACTCACTCACTACAGAGAAACACAATTTGAATATACAAAAGATCCACCTAAATGCACTAGACCTTCTTCCCCTACACCCCTGGCTTGAAGCTCTATAATTCTGATACCTGGTTTTCTTGTTCCACCTGCTGTCAAGACAGTCCTGTCCCCTAAGTTGGACCATTTTAGTAGCACCGGTCTAAAAGTATGAGGTCTCCCTGTTTTTGTATACTGAATCCCAGCAGCCATCGAGTGGGAAAGAGTTTGATCTATGTTAGGGCTATTAACAGATGCTTCTGCCTTCCCAGTTATCATAGCTAAAGTATCCTTCTTCTCCGATGATGGTACTGTCATACTTCCCTTTTGATCTCCATTTTAAAAGCATATTATTTTCTGTTTGGATATTGTTGTTGTTTTTAAAGTTATGTTTTAGTAAACTTGGTTTTTTCCATCTTTTTCAGAAAGCAGTTTTCAATGTGAATTGTTTGTAAAAAAAATTGCCCTTGTTGCTAAGGGAAGCTGCCATACTGTTTCTATGGGAACAACAGTTTTAAAATTAGGGTTACACAAGCTCTAGCTTCAAGCCCAGGAAAGAAGAGTTCTTTCTGCTGTAAACTGGGCAGAAATTGTTCACTTCTGATTGGAAAAAGACAGTCATACAGTTTCATGTTCCCAAGAGCATCGAGATGCCCTCTGATTTCTTTCTCTGCTCTATCAATGGATGAAGAGGCTGGGAAAGCTGAACTAGTAGGTGGTAGAAACTCTTAAAACAGAGGCAGCATGAGTTAAGGCAAACTACTATGTGGACCTGAGAAGGCCTTTTAACTTGAAATATATAAATTCAGAACAAATCGAAAGAAATATTCTAGTTAAATCTGGGTAGAAAATCAGGGTTGGATTAATTAATGATTAATGAAAAAAATATCAAATGTTATGCTTTTGTATTTTAAATCTTTTTAAAATTATCTATCTTTTAAAATATGTTCACTGTCACACAGGTCATTTTTTTTTATACTTAGCTATTTTAATAAAAATTCCTGCTTTGGTGGGGGATAGCTAGGTGGGAGGGGTGGGGCAAGGAGGAGCACATAATTGAAAGGGAAAGAATGTTGCTTTCTCTTTTAGTTCGCCATACCTATGGGAAGTATGGTTCTTTGTTTCAGAAGGGCATACTCAAGAATCACCATTGTGGCAACCCTTTCAAGGCTACTTGGTGATAATATCTCCTAATTGTAGTAGAAGGACCTATGAAGCAATAAACACTCTCTTGCAAAATGACCCTGGAATATGAAACCTATAAAGTGATAGTAATAGAGCTGTGGTCTGGTTATATTCCCACAGTACCTTTTAACCTAATCTCCTGGTTTGGTTCTCTATATATTGATACTAAGCCTAGGGAAAGATCCAAAGAGAGATGACTGAAAGTGAAACCTGATGCATGGGTTTTTGAAAGACATAGACATACATATGAAACAAATACACATGCAGAGGAAGTGAGGCATGAAGGAAGAGTTAACCAAGCTAAATTAGACATCCAGGAAATTTAGAATATGAGATACAGATGAAGCTAAACAAAAAGAAGGTGTTTAAGGGACCCAGAAATGAATTTTAGTTTAGCACAAACTAATCCATGAAATAAAAACTAACATCGTGAATAAAATCAACAACTTAAAACTAGAGCTAAGCTCCTAGAAATTTCTTCTATCAGAAGAATGAATGATGGAATGGGGAAAAAGCCACTTAAGAAGTACTATGTACCAGACACCCTGCTAAGTGCTGGGGACATAAATACAAAGAAGTAAGATGGTGCCTGCCTTCAAGCAGTTTACACTCTAATAGAAGACGACACACATAAGAAAGTGGTGGTCAAGAGGGGGTGCTTTGAACTTGGAAGTCACACGGGGATGGTGAATGGAGCCCGAGGATAATTGATTGACATATCTTTTCCAGGAATGGGAATATTGATCAGATTATTGTTCCCAAAGCTAGAAGTGGGTGAAGGTGCCTAAAGCTGCATGCCATGATGGTAGCCAGAGAGCAGCAGTTAGCATGGCTGATCAGTATTGTATGAGTTATGGATAGCCTCACCAATCAAAAGCACTGAATCCTAAGGTGGCTGAGGTAAAGCCTAGTCACAGCCCAGGAGAATAGCATAAAGATGGTGGAAGAGCTCGCTCACTGTTTCCAGGCTAAAAAACTATAATCCCATATTTTTAAAATACTCTTTCTCTGGAAAAAGTCACTCTGTCCTAACTGGGCATCAGCTGATCTCATAATGTTCTGATAAATATTATTTAGGGCTATCTAAAATGGATTTTTAAAAATCCACTTATCTTCTTCAGAAAGTAAAAAGCTGTCTGGCTGGTGTCTGTACCTCCCATGGTTCATAAAGTACAGTACTGGTCTTGGTTCAGTCCTTTTAGGGAATGAATAATGGATTAAAAGTATGCTTTGCATCTCGAGTTAGTTACTTTTGTAATGTAAAATAGAGGCATGATAATGTACTATTCAGCATGCTCTAATATGATTTATACATATGCTACCTAGCTTGAGTAATTCATTAGGCACTTCACAATGCATTTCTTAAGTGCATATACTTCTGTTTGGCTGCAGTTAGCAATTCATTGCATTATCAGTGTGGTCTTAATGGGGAGACCCTATTTGGTCTGGGAAAACCTGCTTTCCACCTGTGCCCTTGAGTCACTCTCTGACCTTGGGCAAAACATTTCTCTTTGTATTTTGTGTTGAGGCATTTGTAAGACAAGGCAGATGATACTTTTCACCTCTTCAACACAGAGGAAGCTGCTAAGAGCTAATTATCTCAGGATTATAAATCATGTTTAAGTCCTGCATGGAAGATGTTTGGGGGATATAGTTGTTTAGATTTCAGCATCTTCTAGATCAGGAGCTCTTAACCTGAGGTCTATGAACTCCAAGAGGGTACATGGGTAGATCTTAGGGGTTCTGTGAATTTGGTTGCGAAAAGGTTACAATAATAACAGTATAAAAATAACTTTGAAAGCTGTAACAACTTCGATCAGTACAATGATTGTTCATAATTTCAGAGGGCTGATGACAAAAACATTACAGGGATATGATAGATCTAAGGTACAAGACATATGCACACATGTACATGTACACATATGTGTAGAGATATATGTGTTTTTGTACATACAACAATTCAGAGAATTTGTTTTGCTTACCTATGGATATTGTTAGAAATAAGAGTCCTCCCAAAAATTCCACCTGGCCATTAGTGAATTTAGAAAAAAAAAATTATTTCATGTCATTTCTGACGTGTGATTTGGTCCTTAACCCCTTGTAAAAAAGGTTCCCTTCCTAGGCCCAAGCACATGTTAAATCACAAACGCCCTTTTATAATTCATCCAGATTTGAATTTCTCACCTTGAATCCCATTGATCAGCATTCCAGTATTCATTAAACCCCACCCTTTGATTGTATCTTCTCATTTCCACATTTCAATCCCCTCTCCATTCTCATATACTTTATTCTTTATACTTTTAGTCTATTTGTCTGCATCAGCATGAGAGAAATTTTCAGTTGCTAAGAGAATTGACAAAAGCCGTGAGTTTGAAGATTTGAACCCAGGATATCAATGATAAAAGTTCCATTATCTAAGACCCTTTATGGGTTAATGAATCTCATCCTCATCCTTTGTGAATGAGACCTGACCTGGCAGTTTTTTTGATACACAGGAAAAAGACCTTCTCAGAACAAAGAAAAGTAGTAGATATGCCGACTTTCAAGTGGCCAACATCCCACTATTACCCCCGACAAGCATTTTTTCCGTTGATGTTAGCCACCAGTATGAATTATAATTTCTGTGGAAACAAAATTCAATCACACCTTACAATATTTGTCACAAGAAATTTGTTTGTTTTTTTTTAATGGAGTGAGGGATCGGAGGGAGAGAAAATAGATTTGTTAATTTTTTTTTTTAACTAGAGAGGTGAGAGGCTGCTACAGATGTGAAATGTGTGTACTTTCAGATGTTGTCACTGTATTAGTAGTGTTATTTAACTCTTTTACTTTGCTAAAAGAGACCTCTTAAGAAATGGGAGTAATCTAGAAATTTGCGTAATATAAAAATGAAGCACATTAATAAAACTTTTAAAAATAAAAAATTGCATCTTTATTTTTACTGAAACCTAATTGAAATCTAGCATTTGCTTCAATTATTAAAAACATTATTCTGAGAAAGGGATTATAAGTTTTCCCAGATTTCCAAAAAGGTCCATGACACAAAAAGGCTTAGAGCTTTTGGAAAGAACACTTATCAGTAGTCATTTATCCAATACACAATTCATATTTCTGTTTAGTGAATGAAGCCTGGGTCATTTCATGCTATCTGGTAAAACATTCTTATTATATTGTCATATTGATCCTTTGTTATAGCCCAGATGCCAGCCCTTAAAATCCATTCCCTTCTGAGTATAATTCTTCTGTCCTATTTTTTGAATCAATGGGCAAAAATTTAGTTGAAGCCTATGTTTCTGAAGCAGGTGGGTGGATCTGAGAAAAATCTACTTATATCAATGTTTACTGTGAAATATATGGCAGATCTTTAATAAACTTTGTTTTATTTTGGCTGAAAGAAGACTTGGGTTGAATTCACTTGGGCAGGACCCAGTGTGTCACCATCTTGCTATCCCAAGCACCCCTACACCTCAATAGCAGCATTTTACAGCAATGTGTGTTGCTATCTTCTACAAAGTCCTACTTTGATGTCTTATGATGGTGATCCTGGAGTCAAAAGGTTCTGCCTAATCTTTTAACTTCTACCATGCCAGAAAGGCAGAAATCTACCTTAAAGGTTCTCCAACAAGTTGTGACATACATCAAAATTATTCAAGATACAATTGGTGCAGGCTCTGGGAACCCCCTTGAGCTCTCCTTGAATCTTTGAGGTACAGGCTCTGGGAACCCCCACCCCCTTGAACTCTGATTAAATTGTCCCATTTGATGAGACATATGCATGAGGCCATAAGCCTTACATTGTGGCTGGGCCCAGACCTTTGTTACTAGCCTAGGCCTCCATTGTCCATCTACTTCCCATCCTTGAGCCTATCAAAATATCCAATCCACCCTTGAACTGGCCCTAGCCCACCATTGTCTGTAGTCTTCCAGCAACTTCTCACCCTTAATCACTCATTGACCGCATCTGACTTCTCCTCAAGACCCTCCCCAAACTCCTTCTCTAGACCACCCACAACTTTCTGTATATAAGATCCCATCTTTCCTCCATGTGTATGAAAGCACCATAGAATGACCTAGCACAGACTTACTCTGTGTCTAATACAAGCAAACTTTTAATAAATTTTACTTTTCTTTGGCTGAGAAGACTTAAGTCGAATTCATTCGGCAGGACCCAGCATGTTGGTACTTTGGGGTCTCCAGAGCAATCTTAACCCTCTTTATGGGTAACCTCTTCACAATGAAATACATAATAGAGATTACCTGCTTCAACAACCCTGTAACTATAAATGTCAGATGAAACATAAAACAGGGAAACATGCTCATCAATGTTTACCACTGTGTTGGAGGAGATCCAGTGTGGATCTTTTAAGAATTTAAGAGGGACCACTTATGGATGGTGAGATCCAACAAATGTTCCTACTTGTGGATGACATTGTGCAGTTTGCATCAGGCCCTAGAACATTTCAGAGTCTCCTAGAAGGGATCCATAACCACTGAGTCTCCTAGAAGGGATCCATAACCACTAAGAATCTTAGCTATGCCCAAATCTCTGTTACCTCTGAATTGCCTCTGGCTACTTCCCATCCTCGATCCTATCAAAACCTTATTCTCTTGGTTTCCT
The DNA here is from genome assembly GCA_011680675.1 of Gymnobelideus leadbeateri. Lineage (NCBI taxonomy): Eukaryota > Metazoa > Chordata > Mammalia > Diprotodontia > Petauridae > Gymnobelideus > Gymnobelideus leadbeateri. Next base: position 814,781 of record WOXC01004589.1, read on the forward strand.
AGTCACCCCAGTCCCATCAAAATCCTCCTTAGACTCCTCCTCCAGTCACCCCTGATTACTTGACTACCCCTAGGTCTCTCCCACAATCTTTCTGTATATAAGATCCATCTTGTTTCCATGAAAGAGCTCAGATTCAATCTGGCCTGCTTGTCAACACAAGCATTACAGATGTTCAAATTTCTTCAAAGTCTATCCAATATGGCCGATCTTTAATTTTATTTTTCTTTAGCTAAAAGGAGGTATTAGTCAAATTCATTTGGGTAGGACTCATGTGTCACTATTTTGGGGTCCCAGCACCCTTAAACCTTAAAGGGTCCCATTACCAGATATTCATCAGGATGACTAGAGATGACCCAGGATGCAATGGGAGATCCTGGCCTTTTAGGCCAGTTTTTTCAGGTTCTCACTTTGAGTGAGGTACTGTCCATTCAGTGAATAGGCCTCTTGAAGTGAGTTGTCCCTTTAATTAAAAAAAAAAAGTCAAACTGGGAGGGGAAGACCCTCAGAGTTTCTGGCCAAAAAAGAAACAGTCATTATTTACTAATTATTGGGTTTAAGGCTTGGTCTTTGAAAAAGGAAATCTAGCCAGTAAAGTGAAGTTAATGAGGCAGCTTTCAGTCAACCAAATGTACTTTCCTTTGAGCAGAGTACCCTCAGGTAAGGGAAGGAGAAGAGAGAAGATTCATATAGGAAAAACCAAGTAGATGATGACTGTCTATTGCCCTGATTATGACATGCAACCTAAAGAGTTTGTCATCACTATGTAAGTTTGGAATGGATAGTACAAACTAACAATGAGTAGGGCCAGAATTCAAGAGTAGTTTTAGCTTTAGGAAACTGCAAAGTTCCTTTCGTGACTTCAAGTTTTTCCTGGAAACAAAGGCCCTAATTTTTAGTATAAATTTTTTCCCATTTTTTAAATGACTGGAACATGAAATACTAGAGTCTCTGAATAGTCAAAGACTTATACCACACAGAGAGCAAGAGAGAACAACAAGGTGTATGTGAACAGGCTGCATCAAATAACCAATGAGGAATGAATGAAAGGAAAGCATTTACTATGTGCCTGGCATTGTTCTAAGCTCTAGAGATATGAATATAAAAGATAGTCTTTGCCCCCAAGGTATTAACATTCTAATGGGGAATGAAACATAATATAAATGTAAAAAAAATATGTAAAGAATGAATCAGAAGATCATAGATTTAGATCTGGCTTTTGGTCTTCCTTCCTTCTGAAGAGGTTACCCATAAAGAGAGTTAGGGTTGCTCTGGAGAACCCAAAATATCAACATGCCAAGTCCTGCCAAATGAATTCGACTCAAGTCTTCTCTCAGCCAAAGAAAAGTAAAGTTTATTAAAAGTTCGCTTGCATTTAGACACAGAGTAAGCCTGTGCTAGTTCATTCTATGGCGCTCTCACCATTCTATGGCGCTCTCACCATTCTATGGTGCTCTCACCATTCTATGGAACTCTCACAGACATGGAAACTAGATGGGGTCTTATATACATAAGGCTGTGGGAGGAATCTAGGGGTGGTCTAGAGGAGGAGTTTGGGGAGGGTCTCCAGGAGGAGTTAATGAGGTCAGTGAGTGATTAAAGGTGGGAAGTTGCTGGACCCTACCTGGAGACTACAGACAATGGTGGGTTAGGCCAGTTCAAAGGTGGATTGATATTTTGATAGGCTCAAGAGTTTGGACTCAGCCCCAATGTGAGGCTTATGGCCTCATGCAAATGCTTCATCAAATGGGATGATTTAATCAGAGTTCTAGGGGGGGTTCCCAGAGCCTGTACCTCAAGGACTCAAGGAGAGCTTGAGGGGGCTCCCAGAGTCCATACCTCAACATTCCCCACCTCAAACAAATGGGACCCAAATTCCTTTCTGGTAAAGGGCAAAGGTCTCAGCTTCTGAAAGTGCTTCCTGATGGCAAGGGGCGTAGAGCTGTCCCTCCCTCTCTGGGTCCTGTTCAAGGGGGTCAGACTTCACATTCAAAGGGTCAGACTCTGGAACGTGGATGATGCCAGGTCCAGTGGGCTGGAGAACTTGGATTCAGTCAGAGATTTGTATAGCCTTAGTGGTCATCCAGAGGTTGATAGCTTGAACCCTGGAGGAGACAAACCTGGCAAGGAGGTTAAGCAAATTAAGACCAAACAGGCACAAAAAAAGAAAAACAGAGAAAAGACAATTTCCCTGGTATAAAGGACAATTTTTCTGGTTGGAATTAAAAATGACTATTTCAAAGCCAAATGCTATCAGATATCCCTTTCCTTTCCAAATTGCTCCATGGACATTTAGCACATGGAAAGCAATAGCAGCCATAGAATCTAATAGTTTTCAAAAACAGGCAGTAACTCCCAAAGCCTGTTCTCTCCTTCCATCATCATAGAGAGTGAAAGGTTTTTCCTAGATTGGGTAAAGCTGGAGTGTTGGTCAATGTAGTTTTCAAAGTCTCAAAAGCTTTCACCTGGTGGTCTGGGCCTTGAGTAGCAATTAATGATTGCAGTCCTTCCAAGCCTTGGGTTTAATTGGATATAGACCACAATGCGGGGACACTTCAGGATCTAGGAGTCAAAAACAAATGCCGTCATGGTAGAAGTATCTCACCCAGGAATTTCTTGATCTCAACTATTGACTTAACTAATCTCCCACACTTCTAAGGGAACATGGGGAGATCTGGGAGGCTTAACTAGAGAAAATTGGCTTCCCAATTTCAACAACAGGTCCCTTCCCAACAAGGGGACAGGATACAAGGAGAGCATAAAGAAGGTGTGTTCAAACAACAGATCCTCAAGAAGGCAGGGGACTGGGTATGTCTGGAAACATCCCTTAGTTTCCCCTTCCATTCCCCTGATCTAACTGGTCAAAGAGGGGATAGAACCAATTGGTTAGAACAAAGAACTCAGCCATATTAAAGTGGGTAACCTCACCTTTAGCCTCGATGTTGCCCAGAGTTCAGCAAGGACAACGGAGAAGGTGGGAGCACTGCCAAGACTAGAGGACAGGGTACTGGGAGGTGGCTCTACCACTTTTCCAACCTCCGGGACAATCCTTCCTCCAATATCCTTCCTGGTGAGATGGGCACAGTTCTAGAGGTGTTGGTTTCTGGGGCACGCCTTGGACCAATGACCCTCCTTGTGGCATCGAAAGCAGGTTTCCCCCCTGCCCAAATGACTGGGCCTCCTCCAAGGAGGTTCCCTGGAGGGGCTTTTCCTGGCCATGGCAGCAGCCAAGAATTGAGCATGTTCTCCGTCTCTGGTTCGTTCCTTGCATTCTTTCTCCTCTGCTGCAACCAGGTCTGTTATTAAAGACTCCAAAGGCTGTCTCCAGTAATTGGGCCTGAGGAATTAGGGGTCCCGATGCCAATTTCTGCAGTTTCCTCCTAATTTCTGGGACAGACTAATAAAATACATGTTAAGGATTGCTGCCCCTTCTAGAGTCAAGATCTAAATTTGTATACTTTTTAATGGCTTCTACAAGTCTATCTAGGAAAAGGGCAGGTCTTCTTGATTTGTGTGAGAAATTTCTCTAACTTTCTGATAATTTACTTGCTTTTGAAATGCCCTTCTCAGGCCTTCTAACAGGGAAAATATCATATGGTCTCTTTTCTCTATCATCCCTGATTTAATAATCCCATCCTGGGTCACTAATGGGAACAGCAGCTATTCCGGGGGGGGGCATTTTCTGTGGTCATTGCTAGCCAAAGGATCCCCAAATCTTTGGGCTTTTCCCCAGATTCTCCTCTTCTCAGTGGAACAACAGGTAGAGAAGAAGATATGCAAATCACCCCAAGAAAGCTCAAATTGCAGGGATAAGTCCCAAAAGCCTTCAGTAAACTTTGTTGGGTTTTTGGAGAACTTACCCAACTTTTCTTTAATTTGATTGAGATTCGAAATGGAGAATGGGACGTGCACTCTTGTTGTCCCAGCAAACGAAAGAGCTGCTTCCTTTAAGGGAAATAGCCCTGAAGGTGCTGTGGGGACCAAGGCTTGGGAAGGAAGATTGGAAGTCTTACTTCCTGTGGGAGAGTGACTGGAGGGTGCTGGCTGAACTGGATCAGATTGAAAGACTGGGGGATCCAGCTGGCAAGGGGGAAGGTCAGCCAGCATTTGAGAAGGGAAAGGGGTCAGAAGATGAGATGCCTCTAAGACTACCTCAGGGGTAGGCCCTGAGGCCTGAGTGGGTGTTACCTCAGGGGGAGGGGCCACAGAGGGAGGCTCCTCAGCAAGACCAGTGGCTGGGACCTGAGCAGGGGTCCCTGGGGGGAAGGGGCCATGCTGGGAGATGCAGAGTAGGAGATATGGATGGTGTAGGAGGCAGGAAATGAGGGGTGTTGGGCTAGAGGAAAAGGGAAGGGGACCCAAGGGGAAAAGGATTGGGGTACAGCAGTAGAGGCTGGGGGAGCTGCCTCAGTGACCTGAGCAGGAGTTGCTGAGGGGGGAGGGGCTGGGCCCGAAGCCATAGACTTTGTAAGCCTCATAGGTCCCATCTGTAAAATGGGGATCACACTTATACTACTTACCTCACAGAGTTTTTCTAAAGAAAGGGTTTTGAAGACTAAAACAAGACACAGATGAGCTTATTATTCTCAACATGTTATCAATGAATAATTTCCACCAGTTTTTGTGTCACAAATTTTCTCCCTGTTTTTCCCCTACCCACCTCCCCAAAATAGCAGTCCCCCAGGATATTCTTCCCTCCTCTTATTTCCCAATTATTTGTAAAATAGTATTAATAATAGTGTGTGTGTGTGTGTGTGTGTGTGTGTGTGTGTGTGTGTGTGTGTATATATATATATTTAAACATTTGGTTTTAAAACTTTGAATTCCAAATTCATTCCCTTCCACCCTCATCACCCACCCTTACTGGGAAGATAAGCAATTCAATATAGTTTGTACATATGTAGCTAATGCAAAACATTACCATAGTAGATACATTGTAGAAGACTGATTATATTTCCCTCCCTCCTATCCCACCTCCCACTTATTCTATTCTCTACTTTGGTCCTGGCCCTTTTCAAAAGTATGTGCTTCCAACTTCTCTCCCTCCAAGCCTGCACTCCCTTCCATCATCCTCCCTCTCATTCCCTCCCCCCTACTCTCCTGTAGGGTGAGATACCTTATTTTGTGTGTATGTCATTCCCTCCCTGAGCCAAATTCAATAATTATAAGGTTGACCCATTCCCTTATGCCTTCCTGTTCTTCCCCTCCATTGTACCCATTTCCCTTGCCTCTTCTGTATGAGATGGTTTGCCTCATTCTGTCTCTCCCCATCTCTTCTCATTATATTCATCTCTCACCTCTTAATTACACCTTTTAAGAATCATCCCTTCCTATTAAATTGGTCCTGTGTAAACATATATATATATATATATATATATATATATATATATATATATATATATATATATACACATACATATACACATTCACATATGTATTCACATGCCTATATAAAGAGTATATATATTTATATTCTGATAAAGACTATATATATTTATATTCCCTTCAATTATTTTCATACTGAGAAAAATTTCATCAGTTACAATTATTGTTCTTCCAAGTAGGAATGTAAATAGTTCAACTTTGATAAGTTCCTTATGATTTCTTTTCCCTGTTTACCTTCTCATGCTTCTCTTCCTTCTTTATCTGAATGTCAAATTTTCTATTCAACTTTGGTTTTTTCTTCAAGAATATTTGAAAGTCCTCTAATCCACTGAATGACCATATTTTCCCCTGAAACATGATACTCAGTTTTGCTGGGTAGGTGATTCTTGGTTTTAATCACAGCTCCTTTGACCTCCAGAATATCATATTCTAGGCCCTCAGTGTAGAAACTGCCTGATCCTGTGTTATCCTGATTGTGTTTCCATAATATTCAAATTATTTCTTCCTGGCTGCTTGTAATAGTCTCTCCTTGATCTGGGAATTTTGGAACCTGGCTATAATATTCCTAGGAGTTTTCCTTTTGGAATCTTTTTCAAGAGGTGATCAGTGGATTCTTTCAACCTCTATTTTGCCTTCTGGTTCTAAAACATCAGGGCAGTTTTCCTTGAGAATTTCTTGGAGGATGATTTCTAGGTTCTTTCTTTGATCATGGCTTTCAGGTAATCCAATAATTTTTAAATTATCTCTCCTGGATCTATTTTCCAGGTCAGTGGTTTTTCCCATGAGATATTTCACATTGCCTTCTATTCTTTCATTTGTTTGGGTCTGTTTAACAGCATCTTGATTTCTCATAAAGTCACTAGCTTCCCTTTGCTCCATTCTAAATATGAAGGAAAGATTCTCTTCAGTGAGCTTTTGAGATTCTTTTTCCATTTGGCAAATTCGGCTTTTTAAGGCATTCCTCTCCTCATTGCCTTTTTGAGCCTCTTTTGCCATTTGAGTTAATCTATTTTTTAAGGTGTTATTTTCCTCAGTCAGGCTGTTGACTCTCCTTTCATAATTTTCTTGCATCATTTTCATTTTTCTTCCCAATTTTTCCTCCACTTCTCTTATCTGCTTATTAAGGTCCTCTATGGCCTGTAACTAGCTCGTATTTTCATTTGAAGCTTTTGGTGCAGGAGTTCTGACTTCTCTGTCTTCCTCCTATTCCATGCTTTGATCCTTTTTGCCCCAAAATAGGAGGCTAATCTTGAATTTTTCTATTTGTTTTGCTTCCTTTGTCTGAGCATGTTGCCACTCAATTGTTTGACTTTTGGGCTTTTTGCCACAGTCAGACTCTACCACCAGCCAGGGGAGCTTCCATCCCAAACGCTGGGGTTTTCTTAGCTGCCGGAGGTATTAGTTGGGTGCCTTCTCTGAAGCCTCCACATAATTTGGCAAGCTGGTCACACACCTCAGACCACAATCTAGATCCAAGAAGGTTAAAGCAAGAGAGATTACCCCTCAGACTGGTTGCCTGATTCCCCTACAGTCTGCAGGCCAGGAACTGAAGCTGCAGTGTGGTGGCAGTGCTGAAGCGTCTCAGAGGCTTCTTGTCCTGGGGGCAAAAACTGACACTCTCCCAACTGCTGGAGCCCAAGTCCACAGTGCACTGACCTCTCACTTTTTCCTTGGCATCTATGTGTTGATAATTCTGGAAACGGCCACAGCTGCTGGTGTTCTGAAGTCCCTCCAGCCAGCTGCTGGTCAGGCCCACCCTGGGGCTAAAACCTCTGGATCACTTGGGCCTGGGCTCAGCTCCCAGAGTGCTGCGCTGGCCGCTCCCTACCGGGCAAGGGTTGATTTAGTCAGGAAAGTATTCATGAAAATTGTCAAAATTAGGTGCAGTTAATTGGTGCATTGGATACAGCACTGGCCCTGGAGTCAGGACCTGAGTTCAAATATGACCTCTGTTCGATCGCCACAGCTGCTGGTGTTCTGGGGTCTCTCCAGCAGGCTGCTGGCCCTGCCGCCCTGGAGCTAAAACCTCGGCTCACGGGGACCTGGGCTCCACTGGGCTCAGCTCCCTGCAGTCTTCGTGCTTCGCAGGCTCCCAGAGTGCTGGGCTGTCCTCAGCGGGAGGTTAGCTTCTCTGTGTTGTTCTGTGGGTACTGGGGCTCCAGAAGTTGTTCAGAGTCCCCTTTTACATAGTTTGGGGGGAATCTGGGGGCAGAGTGGCTTGGATGAGCTGTTTCTACTCCGCCATCTTGGCTCTGCCTCCTCCACAGCACCTTTTGAAGGTCATTCAAGGGAAAGAGCTGAGTAAAGAGTAAAGAGTCCCCAGTCTCAATATTTACCCATTCTCATTTTTCTCCTGACTTTGTGTTAGGCTTAAGACTGAAGCCATCAGGCCCACATTAATCCACATAAGCTTTTTCAGGTTTCTTGCAGAATTTACCACCTCCGACTTGTTTCTAAGTCACTAGAAAAGGGTTCAGCCTCCACACTTCCCTTCAATTCCTTTCTTACTTTCCCTTTAATTTCAAGTGCTACTAAGCCAACACCACTCACTGTCATGGATACCTCCTCTTCCATTCCACCTCAATCATAGCCCCCCAGACAACCTGTGGACTCCCAAAGGAACCTACACCAAAATTTTGGCTACTCCCTGAATTTCCTAAATACCTCCATCAGACTTACATGCATTTGTTCACCTTTAAAGATGAACCCACGACAATAGGAGATGTCCTCATGGAGGGAGCAGCACCTATGCCTCGTTTTTCCACTGAAACCTACAGCATCCCAAGGATATGTTCCAAAGATACACTTCAAAGATCATGATGACTCCCACCTCCTCTTCCTCCTCCTCCTCCTCCTCCTCCTCCTCCTCCTCTTCCTCCTCCTCCTCCTCCTCCTCCTCCTCCTCCTCCTCTTCCTCCTCTCCTCCTGCCTCCTCCTCTCCTCCTCCTCCTCCTCCTCTTTCCTCCTCCTCCTCCTCCTCCTTCTTCTTCTTCTTCTTCTTCTTCTACTACTACTACTACTACTACTACTACTACTACTACTACTACTACTTCTACTATAACACCAAAGAGTTAGTTTAGGACATATTGATTTTCTAGATGGAAATGAAAACAAGAGTCAGAGAGACCTCATGGCACAGGAGACCCCCTGCCATTGTGTGGAGTTGGAGGATCTGGGTTTGAATTAGGTCCCTGCCTCTTACTATATGGGTGAAGTCATTTAACGAATTCATACAAGCAGATTTTAAGCACCTACTATGGGCCATGTTACTTTGCTTGGTGCTAAGGACATAAAGATAAAGAAAAGGTCTCTGTTCTCAAG